>JAWZYV010007621.1:0-295218 GCA_038373885.1 Cheiracanthium punctorium
GTACTTTTTTAATTTCTAAACAGACCAAATGTCAACCATTTATTATCTGGCGTAAAAACGTATAAGGGCTGTCAGATTTAAATTTAAATAAATTTCCAATTCTTATTCATAAATAAATAACTTTGGAAGAAGGAAACTTCAGTTTACATCTGGTCATGAAGTATTGATTAACAAAATGCTTTTCAAATGGAGTAAAATCCTATAAGTGAGTTTTCAATTTAAGAAAGCTTCAGCACACAAATGCATTTAAAAGCATTTAATCATGTTTGCAAATGCACTTGCAATCTATGATGTCTTATTATTACAATGAATAAATAGAAATTTAAAACTGCACTGTTTAAAAAATAATTAAAGATTGCAAATACAAGGCCATTAAAACTAACACCGTTAAGAAAAAATAAAACTTAAGTGCTTCTAATGTAAGCTTAAAACTCTTTACTTATAGTTTAGCATAAGAATGCTCGAAAGTCATTTTAGAATATTTTCTTCGAAATGTTCTTGCACGTGAATTTTAAATTTCAGAAACCTATCATATCTGCATTTCGCAAAAGAAAATTTCCTCTACTCACTTATTTCCATAATCAGATTAAGAATTCTTTTCTTCATCGACTCACCTGTAGAACACGCAGTTGGAATAAAATCTTTTGTGAAACTGATCTATCAGTAAAATCATGAAATCCCTAATGCATAACAGATAATTAAGCTCTCTGAAATCCATTGTTGGAAATGAAAATGTTCGGGCTCTTACGACCCAGCCAAGGCTTCGATTTTCTAATGAGCATTTGTCATAAGTTAAGACGTCAACTTGAATCATTACTTCTCAGTTTTAAAAACATTTGTTTAATTTTAAGGATTCTATTATTTGAACAAGAGAAGCATTTGCAAAATAAATAAAGAGGGTTTTATTTTACTGAGTACAAAAATAAATGATAAGCTGTTAAATTGGGAAAACTGGAAACTATCGCAATTTATCTCTTTTATTGTTATATCTCTTTATATTATTAGTTTACAGCCGTTGTTTCAAAGTGCTTCAGAAGTAAATCTGCACTAGGAATTTTTACATTTGAAACCTTCAAGTTGTTCCATAAGGAATATTGCCTGAAGTTTACAATATGCATCTAAAGGTAAGATAATAGTATAATACCAATAAATATTAAAACTTATGTTACAGAAAATAAAATCCAATATGCATGAATAAAATCTTATAATTAGCATACAATCTTATAATATATTTATACGAAACTGGCTCAAACACTAAGGTAATCAAGAGCTCTTGGGTGCACGTATTCAACCAGCGAATGAAATTCCATGTCTAGGTACTACAAACTACCGAATAGAAATGCCTCTAGATGGATAGTAGCGCCGGAATATTCCGATATTTGAGATAGAAAAAATAGAAGTTTCGACGGCTACTTGATCAGCTATCTAAGTGAGAAGTCTTATAAAATTTTTGTGTTTAAATAAAACCTCCCCAGCAGAAATTCACTGTAAACTAGTGGAAATGTTAACATTTTGCATGACAACGCCCGCACGCATACGTTCTCGGTTACGCGTGGTTGCCTACAGCGCTACTGATGGAGCATATTGGAACAATCTCCCTACAGCCCGGATCTTGCACCTATTGATTTCCATCTCTTCGGGCTGTTGAAGAAGCATTTGGCAGGACGGCATTTCCAAGCCTATCTTGCAGTTCACTTTACCATCTTTAAATGGCTCAGTGATTAGGACCCTGATTTCTTCATCGCTTGTATACAGATGGAACAAGTGCTTTCCTAGCTACTGAGGCTATGTTTTTGATTTTGAAGCCACAGCTGCCAACTTGATCGGCGGAGTCAACCTTCAAGCCTCTCTTGGTAGCTGTGGAGTTTATTTGTAAAAACAAACTCGGGCAAAAAAAAAGAAAAAGAGTTTTACAGATTTTAAAGCTTGCAGGGCAGCGCGGGCAGCTTGTGTCTCACGCAAGAAAGCTGCCATACAGTGGTCTGTCTCATATTTAGAAAAGTTTGAGTGTTTTACAGGCTGTGATTGTTTAAAACTCTAACAAGTTGCAGAAAATTTGTGAGTTTGTAGACAGAGGGTGGTCAGCTGCTAAAATTCATTTTCTCTGTCCATGGCTCCGACAATGGCAAAGTTCATACTGTTTAAAAGCGGTAGACTACGGAATGAGAATGGCTATTTGCAGAGATTGAAGAGGTCGAGGAAAAACCTGAAAATGGATCTCATTTTTTGCTTTGCGCTCTTGCTTCTCATGATGCCGACAGTCCAAGCCTGCATGTATTCTGCTGGTTGAGTAAGGCGGAAATCTTGAGTTAGGGCGCAATAGAACAGGTAGTGGGCACTGCTGCCCGGCACTCCGCAAAGGCATTGGCCGGTTGGATGCCGATTGAACTTTGCTAGGTATGCAGGGAATGGACCGTGGTTGGTAAGGAAGGTGCTAGCTGAAGCGTCTAGATGGAAGTTGTGCGTACCTATCTTTGGTATTAGGTTAAATGCTTGGCATCCTTTGGTGGAGCCTCTTTTGGTGGAGCCTTCATTGATATAGCGTCCTTTGGTGGAGTCCTTTGATGTTTAACCATTCTTCACGTCTTGCTGAGGGTATCGTGCTCTTGAGGTTGAAAGCTGGTGCTGGAATGAGCATGGGTGAAACAGAGGCTTCCGCAGACTGCTTAGCATATTTGTCTGCTTCCTCATTACCCTTTATATGTATCTGGGCTCTAATTTGTTGAATCTGCGTTTGATGGTTGTTCTTCAAGCATGAAAAAAATATATATGTACCAAATGGCTTGCAATGCCAATGCATATCTTGAAATTTGTGATTATACTTTATGGTTATTTTGATTCGCCCTCTGAAATCGCCTGTTTAACTAAGGGTCTAATAGATAACCTTTCTTCATCTGAACCCACGTGCAGAATACAAGCTCAGAGGCCAGTTTTGAACTTTTTTATCACACACGGCTTTTTTACTTCAAAAATTCAAGTGAGTCACTTTTGTCGGATTTCTTGGTCTAGAAGTTAACTATCGTGTATTAACATATCTTTATTTATAGTGAAACAGTCTGCCGAAAAGACACAAGTACACGCCATGGCGTAATAGCGTCGTTTTGAATAGAGGTGCACATGAGCCTCTTACTTACTGCTTGACCTTAAATACTGATATGCAATCGAACGAAAAATTTAATATATTTTATCTTAAAATCGGCTAAAGATAAAATATATTTTATCTTTAAAATATTGAGTCGGTTTGAGGAACTGAGCAGTAAGCTAAGCAGTATTTTCATATTGCCGGTTTTTCTATGGAAGGGTCAAATGAAATTTCATAGGAGTGTTCGGTGATTTAGATTCAGGCCCCAACATGCTAAAGACGTAAAGTGTTTCATTTACTCTTTAATTTAATTTTATTTAATTTTATTTTTTACTTTTTTTATTTTTATTTTTTTTTTTCATTATTTTTATTTTATTTATTCAAAGAGAATGAATATTGTCTCACTTACCATACTTATGAGGTGGGCCTTGCTATAAAAAGTTTCACTCTATAACTGACTTTTGTAGATGATTTTGTTTTAAATTTTTCGCTTGATAGCGTATTAGTATTTAAGGTCAATCAGTAAGGAAGTGACTCATGTGCACTATGATCATTTTTAAGGTTCAATGGAACATAAATTGTACGAAGTTATTAAATTTTCTATCATGAATTTATAAACGTACATAAAAGTATTATTTAGATAGCAAGGGCGTAGCCACGGGGAGGATTAAGGGGTCAAAACCGCCCCATGAGGAATTTTTGTCATAACAAATGTATCTTCACTCTCTAAACACACATACGTATCTCTCTTTTCTAAAACAAAGTAACGGACGCTGGCGCTGCAGCCGCTGTCAAGAGCTTGTTCGGCTATCTTCTCCGAAACCATGGGTATATGAGTTTCGACAAAGGTGTCCACGTATTCTGAAAATTCCAGGGAACCTGAAAAACTGACTTAAATTTCGAAATTCTAATTATTTTACATGATATTAATAAGAAACTGAAAAAATAAGCTGACTAACTGCCAGATTTGGCATATAATCATTCATTTCTTTGCAACAAAACAATTCCATGTATGTAGAATCGCGTGAAATTCACAAAAATCAAATATAATTACACCAATTTTACGTCAAATTAAAAGGTATGTGAAAAAATAAATGTCGAATTGTGTTAGACAACGTTGACGATTTTCAAATAAGTTCTCTTAGATAACAGTAGTTTAGAAATTCCAATTATTAGTTTTTCCAAAACAGAATAACTAATTGCAACTACTTTAAAAAGCGTCATTTTGACATCAGGCACGATCTGGCAAAAGGATATCTCTCCAAGCAGGGTGAATTTAAACTGCGTGTTCCAAATGTTAGTACCCAATATCTTGAAAATGAAAATAATTAAAATGCAGATTATAGTAAGCCGGTTAGGCTTAGCCAGGGTATTTGCTACCAGTAGAAATATTTGGCGACGTTAAGTATGCCATTATACAAATTATAGTGCAGTTTGGATATTTGCTAGAGCAGCGAGATGATATATTTCGTGGTGCTAAGTATGCCAATCTGCAAAGGATTATGTATATGAATATATGGATAATGGTTTTCCCGGTAACATTACATGAGCAGTAATTATCGTTTATAAGTATGTGTAAATCGCCAAATAATGAAAAGTCGCCATTGCTGGCAAGCTATTCTAGCTGTTCTGTAGCTTTCATCAAAGGAAACATATGAAGTGTTGTTTTCTCAGAACTAATTATCAACTATACAGTATGTATGTCGCCAAATTATGAAAAATCGCTATGCGATGCAAATACCCAAGCTGCTCCGTAGGTTTTACATAATTAAAAATAGTGTGAAGTTTAAAATTTTGTGTGCAAGAACCAAGCAATGTGTAGTTCGATAACATTCTATCTGATTCAATCTTTGGGGTTTTTTGTTGAAATTATGACTTTTTTACGAATAAACCTCATTAGGGGCCGAATGCCTCATACGAAAAGCGAGCGTAGCGAGTCTAGGGGCCGCCCTAATAGCACAGATGGTCACAAAAGAGTCGCTGTGACGACATAGAGGGTCACATTTGTCACAAGACTGTGACTTGTGTGTGATGTGAATCTACTGTGTGGTCACTGTGAAGTTTATTTGTGACCAGTCACCAGGTGACGTCGCCGTGAAGTCACCATGTAACTAGTATGTGATCGGTCGCTAAGTGACTCCACTGTGAAGTCACTGTGTGACTATTGTGTGACTTCTGATTTTTAGAACTTCAAAATGACGTCACACTGGCCGTTTGTTGCGACTTTGGAAAAAGACCCATTTTTCTAACATTTTGTAGCAATTTCTTTCGTGAAACATTTAATAAGTAAATCCGAAAATGATAACGAGAAATTGAATAAAATCTCGCAGTTATGAAGTAATGGAATTTAGTTTTAAGTTATTTATTTTAAAAATAAATTATTTCGATTAAACAAGACAATATTATTTATAAAAAAAATATTATTCTGAAAAATATTAGAGAGTTTTAATCACAATGGAGAAAACTAAGTATCTGTGAGGAAAATTAAAAATTTCTTTCATATGCCCATGGAATATTATGTATTCCGTATGTAAACGTTATTCCTTGAGTGGAAAAAAGATTTTATTTCGTAATTTCTGTACGAATATTGAAATGCGATTTTCCGACGGTATTTTTTCCCTTCCAAAGCCATAGAAAAATGGTTTAAGTCAGCATTTTATTTATCTTCGTATCCCTGACACTTTTTAAGGTATAGTTATAAAATTTTATATTTCACCTCATAATAGTACGGTGCGAATTTTACTAATTGGGAATTATTTCCAACGTGGATCGTATGAAAATTTAGAAAGTGTAACTTTTTTGAAAATTAAAGAGAGGAATTTTTTACTAACGGAGTATTATTTCCGATCTTATTTTTAACATCTTTCCAACTTACAGTGCCCGCTTATCTCTAATAGATAAAGAATTAAATCCCGTAATCAACTTTTTGGGACACCCTTATACATGCATAAATATATATATATATATATATATATATATATATATATATATATATATATATATATATATATATATATATATATATATATATATATATATATATGTATATAATATATTGCCTATGCTACTGATGTTTGCAAACTTTAGTTGAAAACAAAATATGTATGTTATCAAACGCCGTAAACATGCCACACTTTACAAATTTATTTTATAACCAAAGAAAATATGTTCAATAAATCATTAGTTTTTTGGAACGAATACTTGAAGAACATTATCTCCTGAAAATAATTTATGTAAAAAAAAAAAAAAAAAGGTTTACAAGATTTTTAATTTATATTTGTTAATTATGGTATTTTCCCTCCATTTATAAAATACCCGAAAAATTTTTTAAGTTTCCAAAACAAGCCATGCTAACACTAAATTTAACAATTAGTTTACTTTTTCAAGCTGCCAAAACAAGAAGATCATGGCGCAGAGGTGGAGCGCTGGCCTGTGAACGTGTACCGTGAGGGTTCGATGCCGGAACGTTTCATTCCGTGGGAGGTTTGGTGCTGTTGTATGTTCTCTTTAACCCCCGAATTTTTTTTTCACTCTCACAAAACGCTCACAATGCGACTTCAGTGAAGAATCGCAATGTGAAGTCACCGCGAGCGAACATTAAGACAGTAGAGTGACCCGACGGTGGCGTCTCAGCGACTACACGGGACCCGAATGTGACAGTTTTGCGACGTCACTTTTTGGTCACAAGTTCTCACGGTGCTATTAGGGCGAATGCCTCATACGGAAATCGAACGTAGCGAGTCTAGGGGCCTAGGCCCCTCGTCTATCTATATAAATAAAACAAACTGTAAAATGTCAGTCGCTTAGTTAGTTAGTTTGCATGTGTCTCGCGTAGCTCCTAGACGGGTGATTCTAGACCTACCAAATTTTATATGGAAATTCACCAGAGTGGGTCCCTACATACCTTGAAGCGGTTTTTTCGAAATTCGCATTATTTTAGGAAATATCGATAAAAAAACATGTCGCAAAAGGCTAATTTTTGAACTCCGCCATTTCGCAATTGTAACCCCGCAGTAGAATCGCGAAAAATAAAAGTGAGAATTAAGCATATTTAGGTTGCCATATTTGGCAAGTTTATTAAATGATTCAGACTCTTCAAGTAAAAATAAAAGAATAACGATTTTTTTTAGATTATTTGTAAGGTTATTTTTAAATTTAAATACCGTGTACATGTGAAGTCAGAGCAGAAATGAAATGTTTTATACTCAACTAGCCGCCTTCGGCTACCAGCTGGTTCGCCATCTTGTTCGGAGAAAATCATGTTTCTCACTGGCTTCTTTGACACTGAAATCTCTTAGATTCTGAATGGAATTTAAAATTAAGATGGTAACAAACAGGAGCGACAATAGGGTAAGTGTAGAGACCCCTGCTAACATAAAAAAGACGTCTCCTTTTATGCTCTACTTAGTTTTTAAGTTCGAAATGACGCCCCTCCAAAGCCGGCGGCCTGATGCGATGCTTATCGTGTCGGGCCGTCCCTGTTTACAAAAATAAGATGGGGTTTAATGATAAAAACCTACAAAAACGTATAAAGTATTTTCGTCCTATATTAATTCTGAAGAGCTTCTGGATATATTGCCCTTTATCAAATAACGGAAAGGGAAAAAAAAGTAAGAAAATCTGAAACACTTTCAGATTAAAAAAAAAAAAACACTAAAGCGCTACATATTGTTACGAATTTTCGGGGCAACCCGCTGCTCTGGGGCTTAAAATGATTTAAAATTCGTATTCTACGCTTCAAATAGATAAGTTTTGCTTTTTGTTGCATCAAAATCGGCCAATTAGAACCGGAGATACGGAGGTTTCGCTTTCCCATATGTTTTTCTATGGGCTTCTAGAAATCTCGAGAAATATTAGTCCTAGAGCTTAGATCTCTTCACTTCTGAGGACTTATTTTTGGCGCCAAATTTGGCGATATTTCGCCAAAAGTCGCCAAGTTTGGCGACTTTTTGGTCATTTGGCGCGATTTTCCCTATGGGGCCTGGAAGTTGTTTTTCCTGCATTAAAAACGCATAATAACCTAACATTTCTCTTCTATGACGTAATCAAAATTCACGCTTTATGTAGAACCCTCGAGAAATTGACTTTTCTGGAAACCTCTTGTACCTCCTGCGCCGGCTATTTATAGAAGAGCGCGTCGCCCCGACAGTCAGTGCGAGCTGAACGCTCGATGTGTGAATAGCTCTCGGTACGTTTGTGTGAATTGATAGTGCTATAGAAGCTGTGTTTTAGCTTGTTTTGTGAAGCTGTTTTCAAAGTGCTGTGTGAAAATTCTTCATTGCTGTGTCTTAAGGGATTGTGTACTATATCCCTTGAATATTTCTACGGAATTTTTGCCTGTGAAAGTGACTTATTTTGGTGTGAGAAATACAGCATTTGTGAGAGCTTCTGATCCAAGCGGATTGTTAAAAGCACGTTATTGCTAGATTGTGCTTGTGAATTGTGTACAGCTGATTGTACTACGAAGATCTAGAAGAAATAAAGTTTGTGTTCCATCCTGACAAGTGACTTTTTACTTGAACTTTTTACACCAACAGGACTTTAGAACGACGAACCCCAGGAGTAGCAGAGTAATTCCGCAACATTTGGTGTCAGAATCGGGATTCTAAAGAAGGACTTTAATTTTCCAGTTTATGGTTTTGACTAGACAAAAAAATGGAAGAACAACTTCAAAAGCTCATGAATATGATGCAAGAAATGAAAGCCGGACAAGACGAGATGAAAGCCGGACAAGACGAGATGAAAGCCGGACAAGACGAGATGAAAGCCGCACAAGAACAGATGAAAGCCGGACAAGAACAGATGAAGGCGGATTTAGAAAAGAAAATTGAAGCCGGACAGACCGATTTAGAAAAGAAAATTGTAGCCGGACAAGTCGAGACGAAAACCGGATTGGACGAATTAAAGGCTGCACACAATGAAATGAAAACCGGATTGGAGGAGTTAAGAGCCGCACACGACGAGATGAAATCAGGACTGGAGCGGAAAATAGAAACCGGGCTAGAAGAAATGAAATCCGGTCTGGAGAGAGTAGAGACAAATCAAGAAAATATGGAGAAGAGAATGTCGCTCCTCGAAGAAAGTCAAGCGAAATACGAAGAAAGAATTGAGGAAAAGATCGATCACAAGTTAGAAGAAAAACTGGACAGTCTGGTAAAGCTGGGAAAGGTACCAGAAAACATCAGGTTGTCGTCACGCCACCCAGCAGTGAAACTAACGCCTTATGACGGAAAGACTCCCTGGGAGGCTTACAAGACCCAATTTTCAATCGTCGCCAGAGCCAATGGTTGGAGCGAGTCCGAGAAAGCTAATCAACTGGCCGCTTCCCTTAGCGGAAATGCAATTAATGTATTGCAAACTATCGGAGCGACGAAGATAAGAGATTTTGACGCCCTTGCCAGTGCCTTGGAGATGAAATTCGGAGAGAAGTGCCAGAAAGAATATAGTAGAATCCAACTTAAGTCAAGGATGCAGCGATCTGGCGAGACCCTTCAAGAGCTGGCTTCGGACATAGATAGGCTTTGTCATCTAGCCTACATGGACCACCTTGATAATGTCCGAGAGGAAATGGCGGTGCGTCATTTTATTGAAGCCATCCGTGATCCAGAAACCCAAAAGGCACTCATGATGGAGGATTATCAGGATTTGAAGTCTGCTCTGGTGTTCGCAATGAAGCTAGAGGCAGCCCAGCGGGCCGTGAGAAAAGATCGGCATGCTGTCAGAGTGTTCACGGTCCAAGAGGAAGCTGACACAGAGAGCGTCGAGAACAGATTGAAGAGAATTGAAGATCTCATAGAACGAAAATTAAGATCCGATAGAACGAGAGATGGCCCAAAGAAAGAAAAATGTTGGAGGTGCAAAAGCGAGGGGCATTTACGAAAATACTGTGACGCACAAAATAAATCTCGTCGTAAAGATCGCAGTTATCAATGCACCAGAGAAGCCCATGAAGGAAGACAGAAAAGAGACGACTTTCAGGAACAGAGGCTGAGGGATATTCAAAAGCCTCGTTTGAAAGTCTTACAGATTTCATCAGTGAATGGCGGCAGTAATGGACTCTTCGTACTGGGATATGTTAATGGTTCCCCATGCCACATGGTGATTGATACTGGAGCGAACGTAACCATCATAAGGACGGATCTGGCCACGAAATTAAATTTGAAGATTATCTGGACTCCGCCCTCGCTGACCCTCCAGACTGTGACAGGTGACAAGATCGAAGTGGGCGGAAAAGCGCAAGTAGAAATCACGTTTGGGAATGCCAGATACGACCATGTGGTATATGTCGCCAATATTACAGACTCTTTTATTCTCGGACTGGACTTTTTAAAATCGCACAAATTTAACTTGGACTTTAAGAATAATGAGCTTCGTTCAGACTCAGAAGAAATAGCTGCGTTCGATATTAGAAACGAAACTGTTTTGCCTGTTCAGCAAATAATAGCCCAGACTGATATCACTCTACCTCCCAGAACTGATTCCATAATTTCTGGAACAGTAAAAGAAAGCAATAAATTCCGTTTTGGATTAATCGAACACCCAAGCAATAGTGATTCCGTCAGAGGAGTACTTGTGGGAGCAACACTTGTGGACTTGTCGAGAACGGAAATTCCAGTTAGAGTAGTAAATGTGACGGACAAGTCGAAGGTGATAAAGAAAAATGAAGTGTTGGCGACATGCACTCCTGTTACCTGCATTAATAAGAACATCAACCAAACGACAGCTAAATCTTCCGAGTGCCTGACGAAGGAATTATTACAAGACGTGGAGTTAACGGCAGAACAGAGAAGCGCTGCGGAGAAAGTAATAGCTGAATTTGAAGACCTCTTCTCTCGTACTTCCGGTGACTTTGGCCGTACGAGGTTAACGCAGCATAAAATAGACACAAGCAGCCATTCTCCCATCAATCAACATCCTAGGCGGCTGCCGTTTGCTAAGCAAGAAGAGGTGAACCGACTTTTAGAGGAGATGCAGCGTGATGACGTCATCGAGCCATCGACTAGTCCGTGGGCCTCGCCGATTGTTTTGGTCCGAAAGAAAGATGGTTCCACCCGGTTCTGCGTTGACTATAGACGTCTGAATGACATTACCAAGAAAGACAGCTACCCTCTTCTCAGGATAGACGACACATTGGACACTTTATCGGGAAACGAATGGTTCTCCACTCTGGATCTCAAGAGTGGCTACTGGCAAGTAGAAATCCATCCCGATGACCGTGAAAAGACTGCGTTCACCACGGGACAAGGATTATGGCAGTTCAAAGTTATGCCTTTTAGACTCTGCAACGCACCTGCTACATTCGAGCGACTAATGGAGACAGTGTTGAGAGGACTTTCCTACGAAGCATGTCTCGTTTATTTGGACGATATCATCATCGTCGGAAGGACTTTCGAAGAGCATCTAGAGAACATCCGAAAGGTGCTGCAGAAATTAAAGGAGGCGAACTTGAAACTGAGTCCATCGAAGTGCAATTTGTTTCGTCGGGAAGTACGTTACCTCGGGCACATAATATCCGCCCACGGAGTCCGAACCGATCCCGAAAAGACGTCCGCAGTCCAGAACTGGAGTCGTCCCGAGAATATCCACGACTTAAGAAGTTTTCTCGGTCTGTGTACTTACTATCGAAAATTCGTGAAGGGCTTTTCTCAAATTGCAAGACCTCTTCACAAATTGACCGAGACTGGACAGAAATTTCTATGGACTGAGGAATGTGAGGACGCATTCAACGAACTGAAGACGGCTTTAACATCTTCGCCGATCTTGTCGTATCCTCACCCTGACAAGCCATTTATCCTGGACACAGACGCAAGTAAGGAGAGTGTCGGAGCAGTTTTGTCCCAGGAGATAGATGGCCAAGAACACGTCATTGCTTACTGGAGCAAATGCCTTTCAAAGGCAGAACGTAACTATTGTGTTACGAGAAAGGAACTCCTTGCTATCATTAAGGCCGTGGAGCACTTCCATCATTACCTGTACGGCCGAAAGTTCCTGCTCCGAACGGACCATGCCTCTTTAACCTGGCTTCTAAATTTCAAGAATCCGGAGGGCCAAATAGCCAGGTGGATATAGCGACTACAAGAATATGACATCGAGATACGTCATCGGAAAGGGTCATCTCATGGAAATGCAGATGCTTTGTCGAGAAGGCCCTGCATAGACAGTTGTCGCTATTGCTCCAGGGCAGAGAAAAATTACCATCTGAAACATCCCGCTGTCCGCCAAGTTACATCATCGGCATCATCTCAAGATCCCTGGAGTGACGAAAATGTTCGGGCGGACCAATTAACAGACAGCGACATCAAACCTATTGTGGAATTTATGGAAAAATCCAGCGCTAAGCCCAGTTGGCAAGAAATATCATCTTACAGTCCGGCAACAAAACAGTACTGGGCTTTATGGGATTCGCTTCGCCTGAGAAATGGAGTCCTGTATCGTAAATGGGAGTCGGACGACGGCAAGATGCTCCGATGGCAGTTGGTACTCCCTCGCTCGAGGATTCCGAAGGTTCTAGAAGAACTTCATAATGGCTTAACTGGGGGCCATTTTGGCGTAATGAAGACCCTGCAGAAAGTTCGCGAGCGCTTCTACTGGGTTAGGGCTCGAGCCGACGTCGAAAAGTGGTGTCAAGCTTGTGACGCCTGTGCCGCCCGCAAAGGCCCGAAGAAACGAAGCCGTGGAAGACTACACCGTTATAATGTAGGAGCGCCTTTTGAGAGGATTGCCCTCGACATCCTGGGACCTCTTCCGCGAACTTCGGATGGCAACAAATACATCCTAGTTGTCATTGACTACTTCTCTAAATGGCCCGAAGCGTTTCCTATTCCCGATCAAGAAGCTACGACCGTAGCAGAGGTACTGGTGCAAGAATGGATTTCCAGATATGGAACCCCTCTGCAACTTCATTCCGACCAAGGAACGAACTTTACCTCTGCAGTCTTTAAAGGACTATGCCAACTTCTCGGAATGGACAAAACCCAGACTACGCATTTACACCCACAATCCGACGGCATGGTGGAGAGGTTCAATCGTACAATTTTGAACAACCTCTCGCTCCTGGTATCTAGGAATCAAGAGGACTGGGACAAGAAACTCCCCCTGTTCCTGCTGGCCTATAGGAGTGCCGTCCATGAGACTACCGGCTTCACACCTTCCCAGATGCTGTTCGGCAGAGATCTTCGTCTTCCCGCCGATCTAGTGTTCGGCCGCCCTCCAGATGCGCCTTCATCGCCAGAGGAGTACGTGGAAAACCTTCGGGCACGGTTTGAAGATGTACATCATTTTGCTCGGGAGCGGATCAATCTGAACACGGAAAAGATGAAGACTCGCTACGACACGAAGGCTACGGGACACGAGTTCAACGCAGGTGACAAAGTTTGGCTATGGAATCCTACTCGACGGAAAGGCCTGTCTCCCAAGCTGCAATCGCCGTGGGACGGTCCTTACACAGTCCTAAACCGGCTGAATGACGTCATCGTACGGATTCGTAAGTCACCAAACTCGAAGCCAAGAGTTGTACATTACGATCGGCTAGCCATCTACCGCGGTTGTAATTAGCTCAGACTATGGTCACTATGGCGTACTTCCTCTTTTCTTTCATCTCTCATTCCTTTCCTGTCTTTCTCTTCTCTTCCTCTTTCTTCAACTCTTTTTTTTCTCTCACTACTTACGCCATGTTTAGTGTACATATTTGTAATATATTGGATTTTATTAATGTGTATTTGTTATTACATTGATTACTTATTACAGTGTAATTATTTATTATGATGATTATTTATTTATTAATGTGTATTTGCTTATTGTACTATTGATTACTTGCTTGAATTATGTTCTTAAGATCTTGTTAAGTGTTATACAGTGTAGGTACCTGTGTGACCTCCTAACTAGGGATTGTACTGCCCGGGACGTGCAGTCCTTGGGAAGGGGGCAATGTTACGAATTTTCGGGGCAACCCGCTGCTCTGGGGCTTAAAATGATTTAAAATTCGTATTCTACGCTTCAAATAGATAAGTTTTGCTTTTTGTTGCATCAAAATCGGCCAATTAGAACCGGAGATACGGAGGTTTCGCTTTCCCATATGTTTTTCTATGGGCTTCTAGAAATCTCGAGAAATATTAGTCCTAGAGCTTAGATCTCTTCACTTCTGAGGACTTATTTTTGGCGCCAAATTTGGCGATATTTCGCCAAAAGTCGCCACGTTTGGCGACTTTTTGGTCATTTGGCGCGATTTTCCCAATGGGGCCTGGAAGTTGTTTTTCCTGCATTAAAAACGCATAATAACCTAACATTTCTCTTCTATGACGTAATCAAAATTCACGTTTTATGTAGAACCCTCGAGAAATTGACTTTTCTGGAAACCTCTTGTACCTCCTGCGCCGGCGATTTATAGAAGAGCGCGTCGCCCCGACAGTCAGTGCGAGCTGAACGCTCGATGTGTGAATAGCTCTCGGTACGTTTGTGAGAATTGATAGTGGTATAGAAGCTGTGTTTTAGCTTGTTTTGTGAAGCTGTTTTCAAAGTGCTGTGTGAAAATTCTTCATTGCTGTGTCTTAAGGGATTGTGTACTATATCCCTTGAATATTTCTACGGAATTTTTGCCTGTGAAAGTGACTTATTTTGGTGTGAGAAATACAGCATTTGTGAGAGCTTCTGATCCAAGCGGATTGTTAAAAGCACGTTATTGCTAGATTGTGCTTGTGAATTGTGTACAGCTGATTGTACTACGAAGATCTAGAAGAAATAAAGTTTGTGTTCCATCCTGACAAGTGACTTTTTACTTGAACTTTTTACACCAACAGGACTTTAGAACGACGAACCCCAGGAGTAGCAGAGTAATTCCGCAACAATATTAAAAGCGTATTATAATCCATGGGTCTTCCCGATTTTCGTTCCTTCTTTCATTAAGTTGGAAAGTATATCATTATTCATGAGTGAGATTAAACAAAATTAAAATTGCTATTTCTAACATCCTTTTTCTGGATGTAATACATAAGAAATAGGTGGAGGAAAGCTGCGCAGAAAAATGCACAATTCCAACTGAATGAAAATTTCAAAAACTTATTCTCAGGTGTACTCAGCAGACGATATAATTACGATAAATTGCCCCAAGCGTTAGGATCATCTCCTCGAACTCGAACATCAACCATTTTATTTTTCGCCAAATTAAAAAGTTGCACATTTTAGTTTTGAAAAATCCTATAAATCCTATTTTTCTTTTGAATATAAAACATTTCATTCCGGCTCTGATTTCACATCCGCGCGATATTTTAATTAAAAAATAACCTTACAAATAATCTAAACAAAAAAAAATCGTTATTCTTGTATTTTTACTTCAAGAGTCTGAATCCTCTAACAAACTTGCCAAATATGGCAACCTAGATACGCTTAATCTTCCCTCTTTCCACTGCGGGGTTACAATTGCGAAATGGCCAGAGCAAAAATTTGCCTTTTGTGACACGTTTTTTATCCATATTTCCTAAAATAATTCGAATTTAGAAAAAATCGCTTCGAGGTATGTCTGGACCCGTCCTGGAGAATTTCCATACAAAATTTGGTAGGTCTACGCCTCGTCCGCGAGACACAGACAAACAAACAAACTAGCTTACTAACTTATTAACCAACTAACGGACAGTTTACACTCTGTTTTATTTATATTGATAAGAAAAATGGGATTTGGAAATTTTCCGACACTAAAACGTGCAACTTTTTAATTTGGCGAAAAATTTGGCGAATGGTTCATATGCGATTTTGAGAAGATGTGATTCTGACGCTTGGTGCAATTTATCGCCATTTTAACCGTCTGATACTTGGCTTATGAATACGCCCTCATAAATTTTTGAAACTTTCATTCAGTTAGAATTTTCTGCGCAGCTTTTTCCCATCTATTTCTAATGTATTACATCCAGAAAAAGAATGTTAGAAATATCAATTTTGAATAATGATATACTTGCCAACCTAATGGAATAAGGAAAGAAAATAGCGAAAGCCCATGGATTATAATGAGCTTTTAATATGTAGCACTTGAGTGCGTATTTAAATTCTGAAAGTATTTCAGATTTTCTTTTTTTTTCTTTCTATTTTTTGATGAAAGCCAATATATCCAGAAGCTCTTCAGAATTAATATAGGATGAAAATAATTTGACCCTTTTTGTAGGTTTTTGTCATTTAACCATCCTTATTTTGTAACCAGGGGAAATGCGACACGGTAAGCATCGCATCTGGGCGCCAGCTTCGAAGGGGCGTCATTTCGCACTCAAAAACTAAGTAGAGCATAAAAGGGGGCGTCTTTTTTACATTACCACTTACCCTAGGGCCGTTCCTGTTTTTAAACATCTTGCTTTTAAATTCAATTCAGAATATGAGAGATTTCAGTGCCAAAGAAGCCGGTGAGGAGCAGGATTCTCTCCGAACAAGATTTATTAAAATGGCCAACTAACCTGTCGCCGGAGATGTCTAGTAAATATATATGAGTTGAAGTAGTAGTAACCCCTCCATGAAAAATTTCTCGCTACCCCACTGTCAGATAGTCATAAAAAATATTTGTCCATATTCATGTGAATATCAAGAGCTTGAAGTTCTTAATCATACAAAAGGAAGAACTCACGTGCGCTTAGGAACCGCTATCATAAATTGAAATAAATCACTTGATTAGCCTTTTTACTGTAGATAACAGTTAAAATGGATTTTTTTTAAAGTCGTATTCAGAGTTCTCTAGTTTTTGTATCAAGTACTAATGTTTTAAGGTTTTATTCTAATAACCAGTTAAATACTCGGGTTTTGATTTATTACTGATTTCATATTCTACATCAAGTAAAGTTATTTTGTTTGTTTTTATCAAAAAATAAAAGAATCGAAAATCTATTTTTTTTTTGGGGGGGGGGATGGATGCACATTTTTGATTTTATTTTTAACTACCCCATTTTTTAGTTTATGAGAACATTTGTGCTTTATCTAAAGCATATACTTTATCGCATTTCATTTAGGTTTAATACACTAATTTTAAAACTTAATAAATAAATACATAAATAAATTCCCGTTTAATAAAGTAAAAGAAACATCATTAAATGCCCACGCACAGTAAAAATTTCTTTGAATTAAGAACACCAATATCTTCTAAAAACCTTCAGTTTAAACGATTTAGCGTGTGAGGAATTTGATTTAATGAAGATAGTTTGGGGTCAATAAAATTTCCCAACAACAAACGCACTTTGTCTAATTAACTTCTCCAGCTCTGACGCTATGCAGGCACTCCAAGGCTCATTTAACAAATTCTAAGAGCCACTTTGAGTAACATTAAACATAATTTCCTGGCACTGCATGCAAAAGAAGGTTAGGAGAGAGGGGTGATCATGAAAGCAGTATACTTAAGAGGAGAGAGTATTTGTAAACATACGTGATATAAAATGTAAATGAAACTTTGAGAGAAGACTATCATAGGTAATCCAATTAGCGTTTGTTATTATTAAATTATACTTAATTATCTGCAATTATCTAAAGTAAATGCGTGTTGCTATATGAATGCTATTTATACTGTTAGTGATTCAATATGCCATTCATAAATGGAACCATTTCTTCATAAAGCGTTGATAAAGCTTGAAATATTTATATTTTGACTTAAAAGAAAAAATAACCTCTTTTTTCACATTTCATGATTTTTAAAAAGAATGTTCAACAAAAAGAACAACAATTTAAAAAAAAGAAAAAACACAAGAATAATTTATCAGATTATTCTTATTTGAAAAGTAAAATGTGAAAAGTCAGAAATAATTAAAATAGTTTTTAAGTGCTTAATTAAAACTTTCGGTGAATTGTGTAGGTTAAGCGCATGTAGCTCACAACGTACAACATTTCGAAGTTTTCAAATGCATATCAAAATACTTTTCAGTGCTAAGTAAATTTCATCTAATGGGCGTTCAAACAAACTCACAAACTTTTAAACCTGTAACCATACGCATACATTGAGAGATACTTCAAACGTTAGAAAGAAAAATGGTATCCACCGTGGTAAGCACAAGGCAGTCAGTTTACCTGACTTACTGTGTCATGGCTTTTAGTGAATACCTCAGTAAGTATTAATCCCCCCCCCCAACCGAAATTACAACATTATTTATGAAGTACAACATTATTTATAAATGCTATTTATATTTCCTTGAAATGATTTTCTTCGATTTTTTCCAATTTTCAGACTCCACTCCCTTTCTTCAGTCTATGAATTTTTTTTTAAATGATATTTTTATATTTATGAAAATGTTTGTTTTGTTTTTCTCTATCCTCGCTTTTTTAATTGCTAAGGTGCGACGATGAAAATTATCATTAGAACCACAATCTATCAAAAGGGGATAGACGCGAAGTACGCTCCTGTAATTCACACTTCCTATGTTTGATAACCATTAAAGTGTTAATGAAAACCGTTTAAAAATTTTTTGTTTCGAGAGAAAAAAATCTTTTAAAAAGCTTCGAGTGTTAAAAAAAATATGCAAATAATATTCTAACTTGTGAGTTTGTCCGTAGTGAAGTAGAGGAAAATTTTTATGAACTTAAAACAAACAGCGAAGCACACCTTTTGCTTAGTGTAAAAGCTACATTTCTATGAAGAATTTTTGGCATTTGTAAGAAAAATCTTTATATAGAGTCGTCTACTAAACCTGTTTAACAACCTTCGTCAGGCACATTCTAACTATATTTCCCTTTTAAAAATACTGTTTTGAACGTGTATCATGATCCTTAGTTGCACCGCATTTACCTTCATTGTTCCATACAATATTGCTTTGGAATTGAAGTATATATTAAAATCGCCTACTAACACAGTTTTGCGATCTTCCTCAGTCATATGCTAACTATACAACTATATTCTAACTATACATTTCTAATAAACTGTAGCGTTTGCAAGTTTGTCGCCAAAAATAGTAGATATCGCCAACCGACATGACCTTTGGAGGGTCAGGCTCAAAGAACTGTT
The DNA here is from genome assembly GCA_038373885.1 of Cheiracanthium punctorium. Classification (NCBI taxonomy): domain Eukaryota; kingdom Metazoa; phylum Arthropoda; class Arachnida; order Araneae; family Cheiracanthiidae; genus Cheiracanthium; species Cheiracanthium punctorium. Next base: position 19,038 of record JAWZYV010007621.1, read on the forward strand.
GAATGGACACCTTAATGGTCTTGAATGGTGCAAGAAGTTCTTTAGTCACTCGCTTATTAAGTAGTAAGAGTGTTGGCGTACTAGTTTAGGATTTGGGAGTACTACTGGTTGGTTTGTGAAAGTTACTTTTTACTATTAAGCCATATAAACGAATTTTTTAAACATAGCATAGTCACGAGCTCCTTTCGTTAAAAATATTTGACTGTCGGATATAGTGTTGCAGAATACTCTGCTTGTTTCTTGGGTTCGTCGATCTGAAGTCCAGTTGGTGTAGAAAGTTCTGGTAAAAAGTCACTTGTCAGGATGGAAGACAAACTTTATTGCTTCTAGAACTTCGTCGAACAATCAGCTTTACAAAATGCATAGGCACTAACGGCCAGTAGCTCGTTTAAAACAGTCCACTCGGTATCGAAGCTTTCACAAATTATATTAGGCTATAATCAATAGGCTCAATATTAGGCTATAATTTTATTTTAATGCAGAAAAACCAACTTTCAGGCAACATTAGGAAAAACGCTTCTAAAGTCGCCAAGCTTGGCGACATTAGGCGAAAAATCGCCAAATTTGGAGCCAAAAATAAGTCCCCAAAAGTGAAGTTACCGAAGGTCTAGGACCAATATTTCTTGAGATTTCTAGAAGCTGCATACATTTGAATGGGAAACCGAAACCTCCATATCTCCGGTTCTAATTGACCGATTCTGATGCAACAAAAATCAAACTTTAACTATTTTAAGCGTAGAATACGAATTTTGAACTATTTTAAGCCCCAGAACAGCGGGTGCCCCGAAAATCCGTAACAATAGTTAAGCTGCTAAAATTTTAAATTATATTTATTGAGTTCCAAAATTAAGTGTAAAATAAATGTTACACAAAATGTTATTTCGCATTACTTGTTATTTCGCAAAACTTTCGCAAACGTTTTACAGGATAAATTTGAATCAAAAATTAAAATAATTACTAGTTTATTAGTCATTATTATAATTATCCAAGTTTATGAAGAATTGCATATTAGTACATTAGTTACGCTGAACGGGGCATTCCATTTACCAATATTTATAACCGTTAAAAATGCTTTCTTCATAAAGAATGAATTTCTACTGTCCACTAATTTATGGGCCGAGCTTTACTATTCCAGCAACACTATCATCAGTGTTAGCGTTATTTAGTTGACTCCCAGTTTTGTATATTTTAGTTTTTATAGTTTATACATTAAAAATATTTATCTTCGCTTAGTAATTCGACAAAGTTTGAATATTTTTTTTCTAGTTTATCAATACATAATTCATCTAGTGCAAGTTTTTAGTAATATGATGAATTTTGAAGTAAATATAAAATTTATTAGTAATTTCTTATTTTAGTAATTTAAAAATTTAGTAAATGCAACTCATACCTTACACTAACTTCTGGGATATTTTATAACAATAAAAGTACGAGTATTGTAATCATAACTTATTCATCATATAGCACTAAAATCAGCTTTAGACTTTGCAAAAATCTCGGATATTTCAACATTAGACTGCACGAGTTTGGAAATTAAATTTTTGATGAGGCATTTTTTGTAGATAATTTTTGCAAAAAGTCATGTTTCCAATTCCTTATGGAACACTGCCGAGCGCAATTCCAACAAATTTCATAAAATATTAATACACGCTTTATATGAAAATATTTATTCACTTCCTGTTCCGAATTGTAATTTTTTAACACAGTAGGGTTCTGACGGAGCAATTAAGCACATAGATTCAGGTTGCATGTATTTATTACAACAACATTCTCTTTTGCACTCGTTTTCTAACACAGCGAAATTGTATTTATCTATGCATGGTTTTTATATAAATTTTATATTTTTCATAAAGTTCTTGCAAGTGTAAAATGGCTTAAGGTGTAATAGTGTATTCTAGGGGATGTGTTTAGTGAATAAAAGTACCATTAATAAATTATAAAAATAGTTATTCGGTGTACCGAAATGTGATTTCGGTTTTCTGCATTACAGACAAACTTCAACAAGTTTTTAACTGCAAACAAACTCTGCAAAACATGTAATTCATATTTGTTATATTTTTTAAAAAGGAATTTTATAGATTTTTTTTCTTTCAAGAAAAGTAGATGAAAATTAAAGGAGAGTGCCGTCTACAATCCTAGGAGGACGCTAAACAAAATATGCTAAAGTGAGTTTTAGGTATTCGTATGTTCTCTTATTTTACAGCAAGATTTTTATTGATATTTCTTTTTTAAATCAACACGAATTTTTTTTCAATAGGCGGGCACTTGCACGAATATGCTGAAAGAATGTTTTAGCCCTCTACGCTTGAATTTTGAAAAGTGCTGTCTAATCTGTATGTCTCAAAATTATAGCTTGTTAAAATAAAGAAATGTATCACATTATTTTATTCAATTTATCAGTCTAATATCCAGTATGTATGTATTAGTCTTACATGTTATCTGTACGTATTCTTTACATATTAGTTTTAGCATAGCAATATAATGCAACTTAACACTTTTCTATCTAAAGTTTTGTTAAAGTGCATCTATCTTTAAACTTATAATGATTTAACATATCCGTTCTGTGTAGTTTTGACGTATATTTCGATATTCTCTCCAAATAATTTGAACTTTTAAGAGCATAACATTACTTTATATTAAGAAACTAGTCTGAATTTCAGTATTTTTTAAAAGTATATTGGTTTCATAATTTATTTTTATGCAAATACTTTTTTAATTATGTTAGTTGCAAAATACCATTTTTAATACTAGCACTGAAAATGTTCTAAAAAAAGAATTAAAAAATCTAGAAACTAAAGAACGGAATATTAATATATAATCACTTTCAACTTCAAATTCTAAGTTTACTCATCTTGAAAACACATAAAAAATTTCGAAAATCAAATTTATAGATTTAATATTTTAAAGCATAATGTTTTAGAAGATGAAATCTCTAAATTTACGAAAAAAATACCAATGCATCTAAAAAGTCTAAAATATATCTATGGATATATTTAAAAAAAATTCAAATTTCGAGACAACGGAATCATGCATTTGTAAGAAGCTTTAGGTAACTTTATATTCTATTATTTCAAGATCAAATGTTATTCTAAAATATGCCAAGAGTATCCTCACAAGGAAAAATTCAACAACCACAAACTCACGTTCAAAAAGTAGTCACGTACACATCTATAAAATTGAAAAAAAAAAAATAGAAATATAGTTCTTTTTTTCTAAAAACAAGTACAACCAGTAAGGGTATAACGGCATTATTAGAATGCAGATAGAATTCTTATTAGATAACCAGAGTCACATATATTTTGTAGTCCAATTTAAATATTTAACTGGAACCAACTTTTTGAATTATTATTTCTGGATTTCGTAAGAGAAAAGTTACATTTTTTCAGGTTCCGAGCTGAAAAACTTTAAAATATCACTATGGATTATTTTGTTTTGTTGATAAAGTATATTCTTGGTCGGGAAGTAATATAAATTTTACATAGAATGTAATCAGATCTATTTTAAATTTTGTTCTATATACACATTTAATATTTACGTTCCTTCAAGTTAGAAATAAGTTTTGATCTTTTCTACAAATAATTTGAGAATTTGAGGACATAAGTACACTTTGCATCCAATAATAAGAAATTCTGTGCGATTTTTATATTATGGCATATAATTTAATACGTGTGCATGAAAAGTATCCAGTAAAAGAAACACGAATTGAAGTGTCATCATCTTCACGTACAGAAAAGCAATTCCGGTAAATGTTCCATACACTTTCTTAATGAATTTCGTCCGAACGGGTCAGCTAGATAACAGAACAAACTTCTAATTTCAAAAATCAAGTATAAACATTATTATTATTTCGTGTCTTTGAATTTGTGATGGTTAAAAGGCTTCAATAAAAAAGTAAAAGACTGCACAAAAATCTGAAAAGTTAGTCATTTAGTTCTGCAAGAATTTCCAAAATTAAACTTGTATCTTTTTTTTATTGTGTATGTGTGTGTGTGTGTGTGTGTGTGTGCTGTAGTTTTTATATTCTGCACTTTTAAATCTGAAAGCTGAAATAAAACCTGGAAATTGCCATTAAAAATTAATCTGATGCGCACTAAAATATGAAGAAGGCTCAATGTGTGAATTAATTATTAATGAAATTAAAGTGTACCCCATTAGTAAAGTATTGATGCACTTAACCTTGCAAATTTGAGGTGGGTAAGCTCTTTTATAGCTGTTCGTTCATGTACAAAAACAAGCTCCATATGTTAATATATTATGGACATAAAGGGTGACCTTAAAAAATTTGTCTACCTCTAGGGACCAGTCTGCTCAACCGATCGAGATGAAATTTCAGAAATAGTTATCCAGTGGTATGGGCTCGAAATTGTATGAACAGTAAACAAATTGGCACTCACCGTTAAATTTATAGGTACAAAAACTTTAAATTTTCGAATGGCATCACGATTCTTTTCTATCCTTTTTATCCATAACTACATACATAAAAAAAATGACTGGAAAACTGTTGTGTTCGTAAACTCCCGCGATGAAGTACGTCAAGCTGTCACAAAGCACCAAGCACATTTTATACTGCTACTTCTGATGCTGCAGCGCGCTTGTAATAGAATTACGTTTTCCATGACTTTGAGATTGTCTGGCGGGAGTTTGCCACGATGGAAAAGCGTCTGGCAAGGGATAAAGTGATTTCTAGTCCTGCGAAGAAGAACATATAAAAAAAATTAAGCTTTATGAAATGACGAAAATTTTCTGCAATTTTATACACCTTTGCCACCTGTTACCTGCCAAAGCCACGGTAATCCAAACTTTTTAGTGGCCGATTGTTCCTACCTCTGTTGGGGAATATGCGCAGAGAAAGTTTCAGCTTTTTACTATGACGAAGGTCTGGCGGCCGCGGTCTCTTGCTCTATTAGAATTGTCTGTGGAATTAAACCAAAAGAAAGAAAAATATGCAGGGTGATTCCTAATTCATCCTCAGTATTTAGTAGGGAGGTAGGGAATAGGAAAGGAAGACCACTTTACATAGGAAAGCATGGGCACAAACGAATGCATCATGCTGCAGGAGGAGCTTTGTGTCTACAACTCCCATTCACGCGCTGTACGATAGCTCTGTTAAAATAAACTTCACTATCAACAGGGGTTCCGTGCGTCATGCTTTTCATCAACCCCATAAAAAGAAGTCGATTGGAGATAAATCCATCGACTGTGGTGGCCAACAAATCGGTCCACTGCGACCAATCCATTGTGCTCTAAATTTACTTGCCAGGTATCCACTCGCATTATTTTTCCGAAATGTTGAAGAAGTCGATTAGACTTTTTTATATGGGGTTGGTGAAAAATATAAAGAAAGTACGGAACCCCTGTTGCTATGGAAGTTTATTTTAACAGAGCTATCGTACAGCCGTGAATGGGAGTTGTTGACATAAAGCGCGCCCTACATCATGATGCGCTCTTTTGCGCCCATGCTTTCCTGTGTGAAATTGTCTTCTTTTCCTATTCCCTACCTGCCTACTAAATATTGATGATCAATTAAGAATCACCCTGTATAAACAATTTAGATATAACCATTATTCGTCAGTTTGAATTTTTAAAATTTTTAAAGTCTAATTTTTTCTGACTTGTTTGGGACTATTTATTTTATTCTACATTTCCTCGAATAATAAATAATGAATTTGTGACTTCGGTAAACATGTCATATTTCAATTAACTAATGTATTGATTGAAGTTACCATTTATTTATTTTTTTATTGTAAAATATTTCATCGAAGAACTGTTTTATGTAAGCATATGTTTGTGATATGAAATCTGTACAGAATAATTTTCTCGTGTTACATATGCTATGTGAATTTTTATTTTTAAGAACTGATATTCAATTTCAAATTTCTGAAATTCTTCACATTACTTTAAATATAGAAATTTTACATTAATCTTTGTATCGCATTTTTTATTTTTAGAATACAAAATCTGTTCAAAAATACTTGTTTGCCTAAGTGACAATAATTTCATTTTTTAAAAAATCGTAGTATTCTTGGAAAACTGATAAAATGTTGTTTACAACGTCCATATTAGAGACTTTCTGCAGTAAAATTTCAGATATCGAAAATTGTTTCACAAAAACGTTAGTATTTTTCTTTATTACCTCATAGTATGAAGTAAAAGAAGAAAGAAGTATTGTAATAACGAAAAGCGTTAGTATTCAGATTCTCAATGATAAGTTGATTTCTAATGACCATTTCTAAATATACTTTGACACTTTCTGCTTACGTTTACATTTATGTAAATAATTGTGCATGTACCATCTATTTTTACTCAACGTGAATCCATTTCGACTTGTTTTGTGGTGACGTCTGTAAATACGCACGAACATTACAGCAAAGGGGATACTAATTTCAAAATTAAAAATCTCAAAAACAAAGATCAATAAAAGAATGGAGCAAACGGTATGTTTATGTAAAAATTTTATACAGAAATATCGAAACACTAGCACAATGTCTACTAAGATACAGTGTCGTACACAGACTTCCTTTAAAGAGAAGCGGGGTATTACGGCGTAATCTTAATGCTTATGTTGAAAATTGAAATTTTATAGATTTTATGATAAAAAATATTCTCGATCAATTTTGAAATCATTTCTTTTACTGGACACCCTGTATGTATGTATGTATTCGATAATGGGTAAGGGCGATTAGAGATTCAAAACTCCGCCTTGAGAATGCCACATCTAACAGATGGCGCTGCGCGTCGAAATAGATTAACAATCATCTCTCTACATAAGGAAGATGTCCTCACTGACTGACGATCATCACCCAGTCAAATCTACTGCAGATATAGACATGACATTTCAGGAGCTTATAGCCTTTCTGCCCAAGGCGTCATTTAAGAAGCGATTTCAAAAAATTCACACCCAGACGGGAGTGGCGTCCCTAAACGTTCTTTTCACGTTTCCCTTCATATCTCATTGGATAAAAGAGATAGCTGTAAAATTCTTGCTTTAAAATGTAACTAATGCAAATACCTAAAAGTCACTTTCAGGATTTTTTAGAATTCGTACCGACACCGACGTAAGGGACCGAAACGTTCGTTTTACATATCAATTCATATCTCAGAGGGAAAAAAAAGAGACAACTATAAAATTGTTGCTCTAAAATATAACTAACAGAAAGAACTAAAAATCAACTTCAGGGTTTTTTAGAAATCGCATACAAATGGTGGTAAGTGGCCAAAACGTTCTAAAACGTTTTTCAACGTTATTTTGCATTTCCCTTCATATCTCAGAGGATAAAAAAGATATTTTAAAGCAAGTTATATTTTAAAGCAAGAATTTTACGGCTAACACAAATACCTAAAAGTCATTTTCAGGGCTTTTTAGAATTTGCACCCAGCGGGAGTAAGGGGCCGAAACATTCTTTAACGCTCTTTTCACATTTCCCTTGATATCTCAGAGGAAAAGAAAGAGATCCATAAAATTCTTGTTTTAAAATACAACTAACGGCAATACCTAATTCATTTTCTTTTTTTTTTTTAAATTCGAACCCAAACGGGGTGAAGGGTCCAAAACTTTCTTTTTATATTTCCCTTCATATATCTGAGGAAAAGAAGAGATAGCCGTAAAATTCTTACTTAAAAGTATAGTGCACACAAATCCTTAAAATTTAATTTCAGGTTCTTTATAATGCGCATCAAAACGGGGATAAGAGGGTTAAAACGATGTTTTCAAATTTGCCATCGAATCGCAAAGGAAATAGAATCTGCGAAATAGGAATAAAATTCTTACTTTAGAATGTAGCGAACACAAATGCCTAAGAATAATTTTCAGGTGTTTTGGAATTCGCATTCAAATGGGTGTAAGGGACCAAAACGTTCTTTGACGTTCGTTTAAATATAGTGAACACAACTGCCTTAAAATCATTTTCAGGATTTTTTAGAATTTGCATCAAAGCGGGGATAAGACGGTCAAAACGATTTTTCCGAATTTGCCATCATATTCCAAAGGGAAACAGAGATAGCAATAAAATTCTTGCTTTAAAATGTAGCGAACACGAATGCACAACAGTCATTTTCAGGATTTCTTAGAGTTCATGTCCAAGCTGGTGTGAAGGGCGAAAAAGCGAAAAAGTTATTTTCATATTTGTATTCATATATTGAAGGAAAATGAAGATAGCCATAAGAATCTTGCATTACACTCTAACGAACTCAAATTAATAAAAAAAAATTCAAGTTTTTTAAAAAATCGACCTCAATAGGGGATAGTTGACAAAAAAGGATGTTTTTCACGTACTTTTTAGCTCTTGAGTGCTGTTAATTTCAGACAAAGATTTTGTCTACTTGATGAAAGGGCGAATCATGTTTCAGGGGTTGCCAGGTTAAATGTAAAAACTCGTCAATGCTTGCCATTTTTGTTGATTTATCGCGAAGTTTGGCATAAAAGATTTGTCCCCGAAGCGATATCTTCCATCTTGTCGAGAAATTGCCTAACCCTACTGTTTATTTAATTGGAATATTGGTGTCTATATTCGTGTGAATAAAGTTGAAGTATAATTATGATATGCCTGGAGAGTATTTTAAAGCAGTTTTAGTAGGCGATTTAACATAAATTTCAACTTTGAAAGAAGCATTTAATGAAACAAGAAGACCAATACGACACACTAGCGGACTATGATGCACATTCCAAAGGGTATTAAAAAAGTCAAGTTTAGTTAGAATATGCCTGACGAATATTGTAAAACAGTTTTTTAAGAGTTTAAATCCTAAACCAAAATATGCTTAGTATTTATTTACTTATTTTTCATTTGTATTTGTTATTTTCAAAATATCCATCCTCACTACATTATGTTTGAGCAACACAGATGTAGCACAAACGAATAATGAAATTTCTCATATATTCCGCTAATGTCTCAGTAGAAAAGTTGTCTCCGCTAATGTTTACGTGCCACACGAATTGACAGTTCAAGATCTTTCATCATATTTGGGTTGTAGTGGTAGAGAGTTTCTTCCAATATGCTCCTCAGAAAATACTTCAGACCGGAAATTTACGAAAACCAATCCTTTATAGAGGTCAGCCATTACAGCAGCACCTGTATGCGGTTTTTGCAATTACTATTTCAAAACTTCTGTATAACATTTTTACAGCTTTCGTAATAAATATGCTGTTTGTCTCATCCCTCTATAGTCTTTTGTTTACGAGATATGTAATTTTGAAATCATTTCCTTTGGTGGACACCCTCTATGTATGTATGTGCGTGCATATGTAACACGTATACTTGAAAAATGTTTACCTTTAGAGCATTCATATTTTGTATTTAAAACTATTTTGACGTCTAGATTTGCACCTCCTTTACTGTTTGCAATTAATTAGGGTATATATTTACAGAATCACCGAAAATATTTTCAATTCATTTATGGTCTACGGATATTTTCCACACATTTAAAGTCTGTATATGTACATTGTTCGAGTAATGCCCTTAAATCACCAACCATCTCCAATTTTTATGAATTTTAAGAAAAATTAACCAAATTTAGAGCTGAAAATAGGTTTTTAATTCTGAAGCTAGTTCGGTGACATTTCTTTTATTTGCCAAAAATCGCAAAACCTTAATACTATTGAAGTATCGTAAGTCTTTTTCAAATTAATATAAAGTGCATCAAAATATTAAAATGTTTAATAGGCATGCAAGTAAGTCATGGGTACCTGTAAAGTATTATTAATATAATAATATTAAATATTTATCTATACTAGGTATCTTAACGGTTATGAAATTTTCGAGATGCAAACTTCCGCTCCTCATAAAAAGTTTTGTTTCGAATACTTCTAGAATGAACTTTGTCACAAAGATTTCTCCCTAGAATAATCATTTGAAATTTCCTTATATTTCACATCTTCGAACTTATTAAAATAGGCTATGCCTTTAGATATTTTCTAACCCACATATTTATGATTACTACTACACCATAGTATAACTATCTACCGAATGAACTCTGCAAGATAATTATTTATAAATTTCCATTACCAAAATATATAAATATTGGAGAAATAGGAAAGTAATGTAATTTTCTACTTTAATTCAAACAAATAAATTTTCGACTCGTTTTTAATTACAGATAAGCTGAGCGTAAATGTAGGGCTCATATTTGTTACATTTTTAAGCAATAATTTTAAAATAATATTTTTTTTATTTCAAGAAAAATGGCCACCCTTGGTCTGTTTTCACGCCTACCCTGATTGGAGGACGATCTTTAAAATGCCCTAAAATAATGTTTAGGTATTTGTCAGTGTTATATTTTACAGTAAGACTTTTACAGATATCTATTTTTTTTTCTTTCATACCACGCGGGATATGTGAAGAGAACGTTTTCACGCCTTACTCTCACGGAGTACAAATTCTGGAAAATGTTGTCTAGTCTAGTACTTGTGTTAAAAACGCACATAGGTACACGCCAAATTTTGTATTAATTAGATACAGTTTTCGCAAGGCGAAATATTTACATTACTTTCCTGTTCCACTAAACATTAAAATTTAAGCGGCGATGTTTTGATTTGTGTATTTTGATTTAATAAAATATATTTTCGAATATGTGGTTTGAAACACTGAAAAATAGAGAGAGCCCATAATTATAGAGCACTTTAAAATGTGAAATTAGAAAAAAACTATAAGCACGAAACGGGTATTTGAATGATGGCCGACTTACAAAAGTTCTCGATTTCCATTTCCTATAATTTTGTACCAAAAAAATCTGATACATGGAGCTGGGAGCCAAAGACTTTGGCAAGAGATTCAGAAGAGCATAATAAACATGACGACTGCGACGTAGCAGTTAGATTTTTCAACAGAACGGCTTCCCTATACATTAGTCAACGTCTGTGCAATATGGCTTCATTCAACATTTCATATACAAATGGATAGGTTGTAATGGTCCAATACAATGGCCTCCTCGATTGTAGGATTTAATCCCCTTGACTTTTTGCATGTGTGGTTACATCAAAGATATTGTTTACAAGTCTATACGACCAAAGGGCAGTAACTCACCCAGCCAATCACAGATTCTATTCATTCTATAATTCCTTAAATGCTTTCAAATGCTTAGAGTGAAATTGGATATCGTTTAGATGTTGTACAAGCCACCAAACAGTCTAATATTGAAAGTTATTAATTTTGTTATGAATGTAATTAATTGTCAATTACATTTTAATATTATTTTGTTTCGATTATTTTTAATGACTGTGCGGTTTTATCTCTCATCTTCTTTATTGAAAATTGTCCGAAAAATGTGTCCCAAAAATGCGACATAAAAATGCGACATAATTTTACATACATTTAAATACTATTAGTTCACAACAGCTTTAATCTATTGTTACAATATTTTGTAAGCTGTAGAATATGCACCACATGTATTTTTCTATAAATAGGTTACATAATTATAAAAATTTCAACATAAGGATACCAGGCGAAATACACGAAAGATGAGAGATAAAATGACATAGTCTATTAATATCGTTTTAATATGACAATAACGAAACTAAAAAATAAGGGGGGTTCAGGGGGTTTCCCCCTTACGAGGCTCAAACAGACAAGTTATTTATTTAATTTTAAAGAATGTTCAACAATTCTCGGGCCCTGTTTTAGCAATAAATTTCATTTTTGCGCTAAAATCCACGCTGGTGCAGTCGCAGCGGAATGATTCATAATTTTCTGGTTTCTGGCGATTTGCCGAATAAGTCGTATAACGAAAAAGTAAAACATTTTGTAACGTAACGCACATAAGTAACTACTGATTCGAGCCTCTATTCATTCATCATGAATGACGAATTCAGTCATAAAAATGTGCGCTACAGAAATGAAATCTAGTCTGAAATAGAACAAGTTATAAAGCTAATTTTCTTAATCTGTTCGTAATTCTGCTGAAATTTTTTTAACTTTTCTACACATCTTCAAAATAAAGGGACATTTCATGTATAAACAAAAAAATACAATGCATGCCTTCTCGATAAATCGCTTATTTTTCTACCAAAATAAGAATTAGCAAAAAGTTTTTGAAAAAGCGGAACCTTGAAAACAGGTTTAAAAACTTGCTTCAGCTTTTGTTTTTCTTTTTTCATTGTATAAAATTGTGTGTCACATTGGATGCATCACATTCATGTAATAAAAAAATTATAAACGTCGGTTGTTGCAGTATATAATTTTTATACATAAATAACAATATTTCTAGTGAAAATGGAACTTTCGTTTCTAAAATCATTTTAGTATATAAATAATTTTTAAAGCCGCTGCAAAGCAAAGGTCAGTAATCAAATCAACTGCAGAAACGAAATTTGAAAAATATCACACATTTCATAAAAATAAAATCCTAATAACTTGTGAAAAATCTAAATATGTGAATTTTTTACAAGGTTCAGTTACATTTTTATCATACTTTAATACAAAGTATAATATGATTTCGCCGAATGAACACAGTAACTAAATATAATATAGTTAAATTAAATTAGCAGGTATTACAGTTGAAGTAAGCAACCACATTATAACTCATAACGATGAAGTTAAGTACTTTGATATTCTTTAATATACACTGCTGGCCATCGTAAATGCAACACCCTGAAGGAAGCATGCAAATAATATGAAATTTACAACATGCATTAGCTGAGGTGAGATATGCAAATGATTAGAATTTCAGCGCAGACGCACATCAAGCGCGCCTGTGGCGCCACCTCAAAGCGCTATTTAAGGCTTGGAGATTTCGACGGTTTCAAGTACAGCAATTGTGTTTTTCTTGCTTTTTTTTCAAAAAAACGATAAATTATGCCTCGTAGGAAACAACGATCATCTTTTGATCAAGTATCCGAGTTTGACAGAGGAAGGATAGTGGCATACCGAGATTGTGGGTTATCTTTCAGGGAAATCGGTCGTCGTATTGGACGAAACCAAACAACTGTGATGCGGATATGTGATCGTTGGGTGCAGGAGGGTACGACGGACAGACGTGATCGACCGCATCGACCTCAGTGCACCACGTCACGTGATGACAGGCAGATTGTACGCATGGCAGTGACGGACCGCTCAGTCACATCACGAACCATATCACAGCAGATTCAGTCTGTAACGCATCATCCAGTGTCTGCGCGTACCATTCGACGTCGTTTACAGCAGAATGGTCTGTCCGCAAGACGTCCGTTGCTTTGTCTACCTCTGACGCGGAACCACAGACGTCTCCGCCGCCAATGGTGCGATGAAAGAAGGATGTGGACGACAGAATGGAATGAAATTCTCTTTACTGACGAGTCACGCTTCTGTATGCAACACCACGACGGTCGGATTCGAGTCTGGAGACACCGTGGAGAGAGGATGCTGAACAGCTGCATTATGCACCGTCACACTGGTCCTGCACCGGGTATTATGGTATGGGGCGGTATCGGATATCTCTCTCGCACTCCTCTAGTACGCATTGCCGGTACTTTAACCAGCCAGCGCTACATCTCCGAGGTGTTGGAGCCAGTTGTCCTTTCTTACCTTCAGGGCTTGCCAACAGCCATATTTCAGCAGGATAATGCACGGCCACACGTGGCACGCATTGTCCAAGGGTTCTTCGTCAATCACCAGATTGAATTGCTTCCCTGGCCGGCGCGCTCTCCGGATCTTTCGCCGATAGAAAACATGTGGTCCATGGTTGCTCAACGACTGACCCAGAGTTCATCCCCAGCTGTCACACCAGATCAACTTTGGCAACGTGTGGAAGCTGCTTGGTCTGCTGTACCCCAAGAACACATTCAAAGTCTCTTTGAATCAATGCCGAGGCGTGTGGCAGCTGTGATCTCCAACAACGGCGGCTACTCTGGGTACTGATTTTGGCAGGTACCACGCTTCATAGAATGCTGTAAATTTAATCATTTGTTACTTGGTCAACATGTTATCTACACAATAAATTTTGTTGTGATATCTCTTGTTTTTCTTGGTGTTGCAATTTGGGTGGCCAGCAGTGTATATTAAACAAACTTATTACTCATAAAAGTTAGTTTATATACTTACTCATAACATTTTAATTAGAACTGCAATTTTCTACAAAATATATCTCTGTTAAATTAACAAGCTTAACATACAAGCACAACTGTTAACATGCGTACTTATAGTACACCACAATTAGAATAGCTCGCATCATATTTACTGAATTGCATGAAACAGATTCATTACTCTTTACTATTAAATCACAGGCTTTTAATTGTCTCGCAGTACAAGCGTCTGTATTTCATCATTAAATAAGTTTAATACATGTGTGGATAATATCAAGTATAAAACTTTCAGGAGATGCTTTAACACGTTGTTCAATTTTGAGTTATTCTTTACCCCACCATCTATACATGAGTGAAAGTACACAGAATTGCACAGTATTGATTCAACACCGAATTAAAAGTTACTCAAACAGTTTTAGATAAACGCTTCATACGCAGATACAGCTTTGTTGTTTCGCTTGCAGCGTCACAGCAAAATGGCTGTTCCTGAACAAAAAGTGTTCATCTGGATACATTGAAAGAATGGCCATTTCCCCAAATAGTAAAGGGTGAACCTGTAAACTATGATTTGTCGCAGGATGGAGCACCTTACCGTTGGAATATCTGTGTACGAAAATGGTTGAACTTCGAAGTCCCGGACAGTTAGATAGGTTGTAATGGTTGTGACGACACATATCCTTTTCGCTTTTTCTAATTATTTTCCAGAGTTGAGGCTCAGAACTGGAGAAGCTTCTGCTTCCATTACTCCGAACTTGTTAACCAAAATGCAGAAAGAAATGGACTAAGTATGAATATTTGCCGCCTAACTCAAGACGGGCATATTGAGCATTTGAAAGAAAAACTAGGTTTGTTTACTTCACATTTGATCTACAATTTGTTGTAAATAATTTAAATTAAATTTTTACCTTATACAATTTTTTATGGAGACACTTATTATACATTTAACAAAGTATGCCTTTATTCTTTCTTTTAAAAATATGAGAGAATATTATAAACATTGTTTTCTCCTATTCAATAATAAATCAGTAAATACATATTTAATCTTTCCTAAAATAATAAAAATATATATTATACACAATTTTGAAATCCTTGATTTAATTGGTAACGTATTTACTTACGACCAAAGAAACTGAAATCGTAATCCAATTAGGAACTTCACAGACATTGTCATACTGTTTCTTTTCATCATCTTAGAAAAACTTTCTGTATTAATTAATTTATTGTGTTCCGAGTTTCTACCTAGAAAAGCTATATATATATATATATATATTATTGCCAAAATAAAACTATGTGGTGTGGCAATACCCGCTTATTAAAATATAAAGAAATAAACCAAGCTACTGTGTTCTAAGAAATCTAGTGCCTACTTACTTCTGTATACTGCATTTTAAGAAAAATTATAATTTTCCCTTTTTTTTCTTTTTCTTAGTTTTTATTCATCAGATATAAATCAGGACTCAGAATTTTTTTATAGTTTGAACAACGATTTTTCTATTTTTTAATGTGCTTATTCACAAACATTCAAACACATTTTTCAGTTGAGTTCACTTTACTTTGCATGATTATGCAAACTTGAATCCGATTAAACATTAATTTAAACAGTTTTATTGATTTTTATAGCTGGAAGTTAAAAATTCATCTTAAAATATTTTGCTTGTTTATTATATCTCGAAAAATCACATTTCAGTTGAAAGTTAAATGTTAAGTTTAAAGCAATTATCTCTTATTAGGGCTCCTTTTACCAAATTTTATTATTATTTTCTTTTAAAAAGTGCCAGATATTAATTCCCAGACATATTTTTTTTAGTCAAATAGAGACGTGGCTCTTATGTTTTCTGAATTTTTTATATTGAACGCATATCTAACCTGCTCTCTGCCGACCTTGACATTCTCTTTCTGAATGAAGCGTTCCTTCCGCGCATTTATCTCTGAAGGTCTAGTTCTGCAAGCACAAGGAATGTACTAATGAACGTACCTATTAAGCAGTAAAATACTCTTATTTTTTTGCTTCAAAAATATTTTTTTGTTTGATCAGTGACGTATGGACTCTCCTTGTGAAAGTTTTGTGTTAGGTATATTTGATAATAAGAAGATCCTGAGATTGTACCCACATTTGGAAATACTCCCACTTGCACACTGCTGCATAACCTTCAGTTACTACATAAAGCCCAGTTTTCTTTTTCCGGATACTTAATGTATTTTATACATAAAGTAAATCTTGCTTACCTGTTGGTACTGTTCGCTGATGCCAGTATTGCTCTGAAAGTAAATCAGGCGGACTTCTGAATACTAGCTCCTCAATATTCTCAGTACAAAAATAGCTATTTATGGATTTGCATTTTTTAAATTTCAGATGGTACTTTATCACCAAAACAGAAATCAACTGAGCGATATCGCCAATATTTGAAGAGAAATCGCTAAAACTTATATTAAGCTATATGTAAACACAAACTCAATGTCTCGCGTTCTAGGTAACAGATTTACATGCAACAAAATGCAAATTTTAATTATTCGACACGTAGAATAAAAATTTTAGACTAAATTTAAAAGCAGATCACCCCTACGAAATTCCTATCAATGCTCTATATAATTATAACAAATGTTGTTTACATTTTAAATTGTTAAAAATTAAGAAATTGGCCTGAAGTTATTACATGCACGATGTTCATTAAGCGAGTGACCCATGTTGAACGTAGATAAGAACAACAAGGCTTGAGATTAAAAAATGCGTCGTTTAAACAATTTTTATTCATTAAATTTCAAAAAATACATTTTGTTCAAATAGTTTGAAATATCACCACTAAATGGCGCTGATGACCTCTTGGCTAGATGGTTATCGTTCAATCCTTCGTGAGTCAGTTCGTATGATAGTTTGTTCTGCAAAAGTGGTATATTCTGTGGAACAACGAATATGTCTTGTGTTAGAATTTCACTCTAATCATGGCTTCACAGTGGTGCTGACATTGCAGCCACTAACATTCGTAGATGGCTCAAATGGAGGAACAAGGTTCTGTTCTCTCGTGGGCCGTCGGTTTAGCGGTCTAGAATTTTGGGCGGTTTTCTCCAGATGTAGCGTGAATACGCGATAGATACCCAGACAAGTCCTCCCCCAAGGCATTTGCCCCCCCCTTGTGTTTGTCCTTCCTTTGACGTGGATTTATAAGCGGTTCTTCATGAACAAGCACACAAATCCGAATACATGTTCCAACAACAACATCAGGCTTTGTGGAAACCAACCGATGTTTCAAACTGGAATTAGTGAGACTGTTGGACTGACGAAGAAGAGTACAATAAAATGTTTGTTTCTGAAATATGAAACTACTGGAAGCGTGAACGACAATCGTGCAAGATATGTAATGTCACAGCACTCAGCAGTTATCGAGGGAAATACAGGGTGATTATAATTAACGATTCAAAACGGTATAAAAAAACAGCCACTGATAAGAATGACGCCAAATTTGAACGGAGAATCTTTGAAGAAGGGGAGAAGCGTATGGCATAAGAAAAGAAATTCCAAATTTTAGCAACAGATGGCGCTGTACGCATCCTAATTTATAAAGGTTCGACTACAAAAGACAAATGAATTTTAAATTAACGGCTAACGTGTAAGTTACACGTTGAACTGACTATAATGTTCAGTGTGCATGACTGTACGTGTACATGTGTGATACTGTTAGTTAGGTAAGCCCATCCACCATGGCAAGGTCATATCACAATGGATGGGGAAAATCGGTTTTAAACTGTCCTGAGTCCAAAAACCGCATAAAAAGCATCCATCAAATTGGTTTTCAAATTTCGCGAGACTGATGAAAAACATGTTCAATATACTGTCCACTATTCTTTGCAGCAAGTTGAAATCGAGAAACAGCATGTTCCATAACAGATCGCAGTGTCTCTGGAGTCACGATCAGAATGTGTTGCGCAATGCGTGCCTTCAATTCAGCTAGTGTGCAATAGGAGTACTTTGCACAACATCTATCACATAGCCCCACAGCCAGAAGTCACACGATTAAATAAGGTGATCGGGACCTCCAGGCTGTAGGGAAATGACGACTGATAATTCTAGAATTTCCGAAATGCCACTTCGGCAGTTGTTTCACTAGATTTGCAATGTGCGGAGGAGCGCCATCTTGCATAAAAACGATCCGATCCACACATCCACGCTGAAGAAGAGCTGGATTGACGTAGTTGAGCAAAAGACACTCATAGCGTTTACCAGTGGCAGTAACGGTAACGGAACCTAAAGCCCCCATCTCCTGGAAAGAATATGGCCCTATGATAAATGATGCCGTAAGCCCGCACCACACAGTGACCTTGGCAGAATGCAGTTTCGAGTGGATTTTCTGTTGTCCATATTTGGTAATTTTGTGTATTAACATACCCTGTCAGATGGAAATCGTCTGTCAACAAAATTTTCCACGGACATTCATTGTCCACTTCCATGCGAGCAAGAAATTCTAAAGCAAAAGTCGCTCCTGCTGGCAGGTAAGAAGCTCCTGCAGAGGTCAGAAGCTCCAGGGAAGGGCTGAAGCTGGCAGGTCAGAAACTCCTGCAGAAGCTCCTGCAGAAACTCCTGCAGAGGCAAATTTTGTAAGGATAGCAATGCAGGATATTTCGTAGAATTTTATTCACAGTGGTCACAGACCTGTCCAATGTTCGGGCGATTTCCCGTGCACTGCACGGTTTCACACCACCGCTCGACTCCTCCTGCACTGCTGTGGCCACTTCAACTACCGTCGAAGGAATTCTTTTCCTCCCGCTACCATATTGCACAGCAAAAGAACCTGTTTTTTCGAATTTCTGAATAATTTTTCGCACACCCTACACAGTTTGCGGACCACCGCCTTTTTTCATACCCTTGAGTGTCCGAAATTTCTCTAGAGCTACTGGTGCACAGTCATTATTCTTGTAAAAAAGCTTTACAAGCAGAGCGCAGTCCTTCAATGAGACAGTCAAGGCGAACTTCTCAGACACGAAATGAAGAAAAAGCAGTGCACCCTTTGTTTTTATAACAAGTGAAACGAGTCGTGCACATGGTAGGTATTTTAATTTACATATTCAGACCCTTGCAGCGCCATCTGTTGCTAAATTTTGAAACCAATTTTTTTCTTGTGCCATACGTTTTCCCCCGTCTTCAATAATATTCCGTGCAAATTTGACGTCATTCTGATAAGTAGTTCTTGCTTTTTATAGCGTTTTGAAACTTTAATTATAAACAGAACTGTATAAAGGCAGTCCAACAGGCTATCCAAACACGGGTTCATAATGGCTTATGCAAGAGGGTGCCAGATCACATTGTACGCCCGCAATATTTGAAGTCCTGCAGAAACATTTTGATGATCGTGTCATTGTTCTAGACTACAAGACAGGAACTTGCATACAGGAACAGCAATGAACTGGCCCCCCTTATTCATCGGAGTCTGTGGGGACACTTGAAAGAGCAGGTATACCAACGAAATCCACTCTTTTACAGACGTGGAAAATTACGTCTGTAATATGTTAGGCTATTTCGACTGAGACACACACGGCAAATTTTGTTCTGCGACTACACCATATTATTTCTGCAAAGGGCGGCTATTTACATTGTTAATTAGTTTTTCGGCTGCAACACCATCTAGATGTAATATTTGGAACTATTTGATCAAAATTTATTGTTTTTCTTATAAAAATGCTGCAAACGGCACATTTTTATATCAAACAGTGTTGTTCTCATTTACTTCAAAATGGGCCACTCATTTTATGGACACCCTGTATTTGTGTATATATCCTTATAAATAAAAATGAAAACCAGTGTGTTTGTTTGTTTGGATAAATCGCATACAAATCCCCACCGTTTGACCAATAAGCTGGAAATTTTGCACAAGTACGTAAAAAGATACAAGGCAAATTGTGGTCTATTTTTAAAATCTGAAAATCCACCCATTCCCCAATTTTTTGCGATTTTTCGCTATTTCCAGCTCCTTTGAATATCGAGAGTAAAATACGCAAATCATTTGACGGACATAAACTTTTGTATCATAAGTGAAATGACGTCTTTTTGATGCCACGTTGGGCTTTGAAGAGAAATTGTGATTCCAGTTCGTTGGAAATAGCTTCTCGATATTACCCAACATAATTTTTTTTTCACAAATAAAATTAGTTTCTCTGCATACAACATTAATACAAAAGGGATTGTTCCCAGAAAAACGAAATCTTTCGAATACGAAAACTTCTTCCATACTTTTACAAGAATACAATTAAACATTGGTTCTCTTTATGAGTGAATTTAAGGGAATTTTTCATGAGAAATGGGGTAAATCCGTTTGTTCACATTCATCTGTTTCCATTTTCTGAGTTTAAGAACTCTAAAAATAAAAGATATCAATTTCATTGAATTGCTGAATTAGTAAATTAAGTGTCGAGCAAGTTATGTTAACTGCGGAAACCTTCATGTTGAAACTAGAATATGAAAATCATTATTTATTTTAAGTGAACAAATATTAAATGTATTGAGTGTAATTTTCATTGGTACGAATAAGAATTATTTGCTGCCAAAAATTGCTTTTTGCATTTTTAAATATTAAAATGCAGCTGCACGTGTACAGATGCTTTACCCCTCGTCTTAATCAGAGGTCAAAACGTCGCGGATTCTTTTGACAGTACCAGATGTCGCTGCATCTTGTTAGAGGAAAGCGTATTGTGCGCATGTGCAGCTCTGGGTACTTTGGAAAATATGCTACCACGTATGCGAAGGAAGGAATAGCAAAATTGATACAATAGGCCTAAAGGAGAGTATTTTTAAACTATAATGTTTTATTTGTATGTGTGATATTGATAAATATTTATTTGGCGAATCCTAAGAACTTTAAAAATTACTTCAATTTATGTTTCACTGTAGCATTTAACCCTTTAACGCGCAGTGATCCCGCTCTGGGAACACCAAACTCGGACGTTTTGACTGTTGCCAGTCACGAAGAATAGATTTGATTTCTATGAAAATAGCTGCGGGGGATACTGCTCCACGAGAATCCTTTACTTTTGAGCACGTCCTTTCCCCTAAAAAAAGGGTCACGATTATTTTTAACAGCACTGACATCTGCTGAAAAATGGTAGAATACCAGAACAGCTGGATAGATTGGCCAATGCTGAAAAAAGGGGCAGCCGTTGCCATCGCTCGACTTAACTACCAGCAAGATGGCGGACGATCGAAACGTTCATTGCGTGCCACAGATCTAGAGACCTTTGGCACGCGATGAACGTTTCGATCGTCCGCCCTCTTGCTGGTCGTTAAGTCGAGCGATGGCAACGGCTGCCCTTTTTTCAGCATTGGGAAAGGGTTGCGCCTCAAAGGGTTAACAACTTCAGTAACAGCAATGTATACTGTTGTTATGGTTAATAAATGGTAACGTTAACACTTGGAATGAAATTAAGTATTCTTTAACTTTTTTTTTTTTTTTTTTTACATTACTTGTGGGCAAGGTCTCTAGACCTCGCTACGATCGCTTTCCGTATGAGGAATATGGCCGCTGATGAGTCTTATTCGTAAGAAAGCCATAATTTCACCAGACAAACTCCAAAGATTGGATCAGATAGAATGTTATTGAGCTAAACATTGCTTGGTCCATTCATGTTCATTGGAACATAAAAATTTAAACTTCACACTACAGTAGACCCCCTATAAGTATATTTTAATTTATTTCATAAACAAAAGATGGCAGCACTTTGATTAACCCGAAAGTAAACTGTATTATTATTTGTAACTCTGTAGTATTGCTTGTAGTATTATTTGTAGTATATTTGTAATATTATTATTTGTTTCTATTATTATTTGCTCATACAAACATAAAAGAAATACCAAAAATATTCACTTTTAGACATTAATTTCTTATTATTTTACATTTATATGTTATTGTTTATCACCAATCTTGAATAGAAAATACTTTTATATCCAGCAAAAACTTTTCTGACCATAATTTAGAGTGGAATTATTAAAAAAAATATATTAAAATCAGTGATTTTTGCCAAAAAATTTAAAAATTGCTTTCATTTCTATAAAAGCAAACTTTCATAAAAAATTAATTATTTTCCTTAGTTTTGGCGTAGGAGAAACTAAAATTTAACATGTAGAAGTGAAACCCAAAAATCGTGTTGACCGGTGTAATAATTCGAAATTTGAAGTTTTAGTCAGCTTATTGGCTTACCCGGAATTTTCCAAATTCGTGGAAACCATCGACGAAATTCAAATCCCCACGGTGTCAGAGGAGATAGCAAAACAAGCTGTTGACAGCCGCGGTAGCGGCCGTTACTTTTTTTTAATAGAGAGATGCGTTTAAAAGTGCAATAATGTTGTTTTTGTTGTTGTTGTTACTAATCTGGAATCATCTAGCTGGGCTAAACAAACCACATGAATACGAAAACGTCTAAAATGTGTAAAAACAGTTGAGGGCCCCGCAGGACTTCGTCTTTGTTAAAACCCAAACAAACCAAAATATGGGAATGGGAGGCCATGTCTGCTGAACACCAGTGGCACTCGGGGTCAGTTTTTTGACCTTGCCGAAAAGTGAGGGCTCTACTATGGCCTCTCAAGAAGCGCGAGAAAACAGTTTGCCAGAATTTGGGTCTAAGCTGGAAAGACCCACTCGGATTTTTTGCGAAATACCATGAGTGGTCGGGAGTTTTTAAAAGCTTGTTCAATTCTATATTTGCCAGGGAACAAATCTCGCTAAAAGTGAGCTTTTCACAATGACTCACATCCTCTTCAGCAGCGGACCTGGATAAGGAGTCGGCTTTTTAATTACCTTCAACCCGAAAATGTGAAGGGATCCACTGAAAATGTAAGGCATGACCGGTTGAAAGTCTGTCAAGTAGATTTAAAATGTCCAGGCTAGTCTGAGCAACAACAATACCCCAAATACAATTTTTTAGTGCAATGCTAAGTTTATGCTAATAAACTTTTACGAAAAAATTACATCACGATCAATGTAATATTGCAAACATGAAACATGGAGCCAGGTGAGAAGATATATACAGGGTGGTTATAGTTAAACTTCCCTTACAAACAGCATTCTGCATCTGTAACCGGTGAACAGATTGCTACCAAATTTCGCCTATGGACACCCAGGGGAGGTCCAGGGGAGGGGCTAGGGGGCTTCAGCCCCCCCTCCCAAAAGAAATTGCTCAAGGGTAACATTCTGCTTTATTATACACTTTAAATAGCTAAAATGATCCTATTTTATTACTTAGCCCCTCCCAAAAGCCTAATATATTGGTTTAGACTAAAATTTTAATTTATAGTACATTTTAATTGGGTGAAATAAGCTTTTTAAAAATTTTAGCCCTTCCCAAAAAAAATTTCTGGATCCGCCACTGTGGACACCACGCGAGATGCGCTCAAGTGGATTTTTCAGGTCGTTTAGTTAAAAAAATTTCCACTAGATGGCACTTTACATGGTGAAAGCAGCTCAAATAGTACCCAAATTAGTGAATAAATTTTAAAAATTCTTGAATAAATGTTAAAATTGATTCTTTATTTCGAATTAGCCCTTTCCATTATTAAATTTGTCGTTTTTCATGCAAAACGCCACATAGCGGATATTTTTTAAACTAAATTGTTTTTTTTCAAAATTCCTTGAGCGCATATCATGCATAATCAATATATCAATTTTGGTTACAATTTGTTAGCCCATTTTAACTACAGAGCACTTCATAGCGGAAGTTTAATTATAACCACCATATATATATATATATATATATATATTTTAATTCGTAAAAGTTGTTTTAATAAACTCCATTTCCGTACAAATATCGGGTATTCCAGCCCAGCTAGTACATTCTAAAACGTCAATAGTTGTCATATCATTTCTAAATTTGGATATTTCATGTTCTTGCTTTTAACCACTTTTTTGCTTCTTAAACTCTTACATTTTGCTCCTTAACTTTGGAAAAAGTTATTTTGCCATATTTGGTAGTATCATTGCTTAAACTTTTACGACTCTCTTCTAGGGCACGGTTTTGGTACTATAGGCACGTATGCTATTATTTTGTTACAGTGAATATAGCGGCATTTGTTAAATTTGTAGACGAAATTTCCAGTACTCTCTTCGAAAGCTTTGCCGACAATTCTGATAGATGAACTTGAACATTCGTCGTTTTGAAATTGCTCATTGTTCTAGAATCTTTGAATTCTTGGCCAATACTTTTGTCTACGGATGAAATGAAAATCATTCCTCAAAAATTCCAGTGATGAGCTTCAAAACAGCATCCAGGCTTAACTTCAATCACCGTTACTTTTCAGTTCTTGTATATCAGGAAGCTTTTGTCTTCTAGTAGTTCTTCAATTTCAGGAAAGTATGGAACTCCCACAATGAACAGATAATGAACAACAGAGGTCAATGTTCTCACATTATTTATCTAAATGCACCAATCGACGCTCGCATAATGATATACTGCATAATGAAGCTGTTAAGTTTTATCTTTATATTAAATAATTTTATTATATTAAGTTAAATCTAATTAAAATTTTAATATGTTCTAAATGCATCCGTAAAACTCTTATGCAACTTTGAAATTTTACAGATATTTTTTCACGCATTTTCTTTCAGAATTAGAATAAAATCTTGCATGAGGAAATAAATGTTAAGGAATTTTTTTTCACACTTCTTACAAAATTTAGTCTAGAAACTATGACTACGATGGGATTTCAGTTTATGCTCTTATTTACATATTTACCTGCACTAAGCTCATCGAAAAATTTACTTACTTTAGAAAACCTTACATATAAACGATTTAGTTTCTTTTTCATTACAAACAGTTTCTGAGTCTGAATAATTTTACTACAGGGATATTGAAAGAAAGCATTTTCGTGTATCAGATATTCTACGCTACACCTGAAAATTCTTGGTATATTTTTCATGTGCTCATTCTAAAGTGATCTTAGCCTCAAAGGGAATGTCTTATGAAGCAGAATCCTACCAAATAGAATATTTAGATTTCTTTCTAAAACATCAAAATATTTTGAACAGGAACTTTTAGTTTAATGACTTTCTTCATCGTGTAACAGGTTTAAATATTTCACCCTTTACTTTAATGGTTCATTTCACTTTCTCAGAACGTTTGCTTAGTAAAAGGATGGAAAGGAAGTGATACCTTAGAAGAGAACGCAAGATGTGAAGTATATATAGATAGACATTATAGCTTCTTTTGTAAATACAAAATGAATTAGGACATTTTTTCAAGTTTTAAATGGTTTTCAGTATATTTGTGCCACATTTTAAAAATTTCGCTAATGAGTGATAAAAACCTACAAATCAGAAAAGTAGGTTTGACTGTCATCACAAAAATATCATCAGATAGCTCTTCATTCCTACAAATCCAAAAATATTCTAATAAAGTGACAATTTCCCTAAAATTTCATCTAAACTCAACTTTCTACAAAGTGAACTAATAAACGCATTTTGCATGTTTACATACTTTACTTTTAATAAATAAAAAAATGAAATATATTATTTTATCATTTCTAACGTTTCGTGATTATCCATTTAGCAAGATAAATATTAAAGTAAATGAAACATGATCCTATATCTACGCACAGAAAGTTTTTAAAAGACATCCACTGTAAATATTTTTAAAGTTTCTTATAAATCCTTATTTAAATAGAATAAAAATCGAGTCAGACTTTACTTTTATTTCCCCAAATCTTTAAATGTACTTTTCTTGATGCTATTATTCTCTTTTTCCCATCCTCCTTTTTTTCGTCACTGAAACGCATGGGCAGAACAAAATCAAATTTCTAGATAATGCGGAAGAAAATAGAATACTAGCGTTCTTCTTTCCCAATCCTCTATAGTTCACGGGAAAAAGTTAAAGAAAGGAAGTGTAACCCAGAAAAATGTTTCTTTTGGGATATCGAACGAAAACAATTCCGGTGTCACAAGCATTTCGTTCTGCTCCTGGGCATTTTCCGAGTCAATTTTGTATAGTTCTGGTTTTAAAGGGATCTTTGGTCAGATGTGACCGATTCAGAATATAATATATGTGATCTTAGGAGCTTTCGGACATGTTGTACAATTCGGCTGACAATATTCGAGTTTTCGAGTTTCTTTCTTCTTTTTTTCTTTTTCTTTTTTTTCTTTTTTTTGCGGGGGTGTGGGGAGGTTAAAGCACGATTAATTATCTCTGTAAAGCTATCACTTTATCATTATTTTTAACATTTCTTAGATTCCTTAAAATCTAATAGGATTGGTGATTTCGAATAGTAACGTCTTAACCCTTTCGCGGGCGGTGGCTAGACGTTCTAGCCACCTACTTATGGTGTACATCAGCGTTTCTCAACCTGTGGGGCCGACCCCCTAGGGGGGAGCAGAGTGTTTTCAGGGGGGGGCGCGAGAAAAACTAAAGAGCAAGTAGTGATGCATGTTTAAAAAAAAAAATTCTTATTTATTCTCATTTTTACTCAAAAATATATCCATTTTCGCTTAAAGAAAATAAGAAAATTCGACTAAATGTTCATTGTTAAAGATTAAAAAACTGAATGCATGCTGAAAAATGTGAGGGGGGGGCGTAACCGTAAGTTAGTCTTTGTTTGGGGGGCGCAACGTTAAAAAGGTTGAGAACCGCTGGTGTACATGACAAATTTCCGAAGCATTAGTCAATTTTCCTATGTCTATTTACGAGATAATAATGAAATTTGAACAAAATGATATTAGGAGGTAAAGTGTCATGCGTATTTATAATAATGTTATAGATATTTTACAGAAAAATTATCCATGCTTTATGAAATTGACATTAGAAATTTAACTATTAGTCCAGGCATCTGCATAAACGAGAAAATACAATAAAAGTTCTTGCGCCGGAAAGGGTTAAGCAACATTCATATCAATTGAATGAATAAGGCACATACTATCAGAAAATTAGGCGTCGAAACTTAAACATTAAATTTTGTCGAAGCCTAGAGGCTTTGCATTGATATAAAGGAGGAAAATCATAGTGCTGCTGCATTGCGTTTCCATTTTGAGAGACATGTGCCTTAAAGCTCTTTTTAAAAGTAAATATTATCATGAGCATTGAGCAAGAAAAAAAAATATGCTTAATTAATCAGTGCTCGAAATTAACAGTGGTCCGCTTGTTTGAGATCACTAAAATTTAGAACCTACCAATAGAATGCAATATTTGTCGGTACGTCGAACCAATAACGCTTTATTTACATTTTTCTCTTGCAAACTTTCTTCATTTAATTCCACAATACATGTCATCCAGTTTTACCAATATATGGCATGTAATTTGACCTATTTTAAAGTTTTATATTAGGTTTTTACATTTTTTTAATCCAGCTCTTAACGGAAGTCAATATATTGACCCAATGACTCATATAGTCTCTTTTATTTTGCAATTTTTTTTAAATCATGTATAAGTACCAGTGATAAATTTTACGAACCCGGGAAGCCATAGAGTCATTG
This sequence comes from Cheiracanthium punctorium, assembly GCA_038373885.1. NCBI lineage: Eukaryota > Metazoa > Arthropoda > Arachnida > Araneae > Cheiracanthiidae > Cheiracanthium > Cheiracanthium punctorium. Next base: position 46,461 of record JAWZYV010007621.1, read on the forward strand.
GACCACTCAGTAAATATTCTAATATCTACCTCTGTAATTAATGATAATGATTAAGCAAAAAGGGTCTGAATATTTTTTTTAAGTTAACAGACAAAAATTAATATAAAATTTATCAAAAGCAATGAAAAATTGGTAAAATTTCTGGTATATAACTCAACAAATTCCAAGGTGACTTATAGGAGTAAAACGTCTTTCAACAAATAAAACCTCATCTGTATCAGTATGCTGAGACCTGAAGCAATAGGCCGTAATTTTGGATGGAAAAAAAGAATTAATAAAAAAAGTTGTAGCAATCTTCGATGACGAATATTTGTGACAGGACGAGACAAGAAACAGTGGAGGAAGAGGAAATATTTGCCGTGTAAGGCAGTTAATGTGAGCTACATTATAAAAATTTTATTACTGCCCAAATACATACCCTAAAAAAATTGAATGTGGATAACATAGAACTTCTTTATGTGTCTATCATAAATATTTTCGATGCATTTCATCTAAACTTATTTCATTTGAAACTGACATGCATTCAATAATATTAAGCGATTTCTCGCCAAATGCTAGAGTTATCCCCAAGATCGGTTCAGTTTTAAATACTCATTTTGCCGCTTAATTTGGAGATATTTCGCCAAAGCAGCCAAGCTTGGCGATTGTTTGCGAGATTTTCGAGATAGATCACAGACTTTTAATGAATTCAAGGTATAGAACTCCTCAATGTAATTAAAGTCTTTTGGATGTGTCATGATACTTTCTTAACATGCATATTTTCTATTTAAAAAAAGAGACAGAGAAACATTCCAGCATTAATTTTTATTACATGTTCCCTATTATTCAAAATTCATTAATTATCATTTACTTGAAGAAGTAATTCTATTCTCCTTATCCTCTGATATCGCTTTTTTTCGTACGTCTTTTTCTCAAAACCAAAAGTCACCTTTTTTTTATTTTTTATTTCTCTCTCCCAGTCCTTGCGGTGCTGTTTCATAGTGATTTGTTGTTGTTGTTGTTTTCTGCTCCCTTCTGAGACCAGATGTTTCATGGCGTCACTTCCCTGTTCTGGAAGATTCCGGGCTTTTCTTTGTGACGCACTCCCTCTAACTAGCGTTGCTAGGCGTCCGGATAAAGCCGGACATAGTTAGGTTTTTTGATTTCGTGACCGGCCAAACTTAACGGCGTCCGGCTTTTGTTAGGCTTTTTACTGGTGACTTTAGCTGATTAGTAATAAAGTACTTGAACTGATTTGGCATTCGATGTTATTTATTTTTCATTAGAATTTAACAAGATTCATGGTAATAATCAAAAAATCTTGATTTTACATACAATTTTTTTGTTAGATCTATTAATACTGAGACAAAATCCTCAATATTGTAGGCTGTCCGGCCTTTTTACCCAAATGTCCGGCCAAACTGGCTGGTCTGCCCGGCTATTTGGTTTGGCGACCTGGCAACCCTACCTATAACGGAAAAGAAATTTGTCGGTTGCTGGTTTAAAAAAACTTTGTTAGTCGTCCGCTGTGCACTGGGGCAGGCAGGATCTCGTTCTCTTGTGAGAAACGAGTTTCCTAGCCTAATGCAAGAGGATGCTATATTATGTGTGCTTAATCAAGTGCCTTGCATGGCACTGTTTAACTTTGCGTGTAAAATAGTAGTGATTTTTTTTCTATGCCGTGAATAAAGGGAGAGTTACTGTCAAGTCCTGTTTTTGTGAAATGCCTTCTTCGTGTGTTCATCCATAATACGTTTTTATGAAAAGGAAAATTCGGTAAAAAGTATGCTCCGATTGTGCTCCGACTCTTATAACTCGTGTTTTTTTTAAACCCGTGTTTTTTTGCTGTGTGGCAAGTATACTTCGGGGTTTGAGGTTAATATGCTCCGAATACAACCTTTTTACGAAGGCCGTTGAAAATTAGCTTGGTTTCTGTGCTTCTACAGTTCCGAATGTTGTGTGATCTTCTCGTACCCAAAGCTGAGTCGGTTTTTTCTATTTTCGCAAACATCAGTGTTCGTCTTCTTCGATGCTATAAGTCTTCTGACGCATCATGTTTTTAAGTATTCACGTATTTTCTCATTTACAAGAAACGTCTTTCACGACCATAGCAAGAAAGTTGTGCAGCAGAGTGACCCAGTAAATAGATTCGATTGCAATCAAAAAAGGAGATGCAGAAATAGATATAAATGCACGTTTTAAATGCAAAATTTCAATATTCTATTGCTTCAGTTATGTTTTTGAGTTATGTGAGAAGCGGATATTTGGCTCCGAATTTGGCGACATTTCGAGAAAACTCATGAGGTTAGACGATAGTTGGCGAGATTCTGGGCATGGCCTAAACCATGACTGTCTATAGACATAATATACTAAAGATGCCCATTGACCTTAATGTATTGATATTCTTTTAGATGGCCCTGTAAATAAACTATCGAGTGAATTGGAACCAAAAATGGATGTGCACACCTAGATGTTACAACAGTTTCAAATATTAAATTTTGACATTCTACGGCTAACATTTTTTGACGTATGCGTGTTACATACATACGTATGTATGTACAGACGTTACGGAAAGCTATTCAAAATGGACTCGCGGTTTTTCAAAATAAACTGTACATTAGAGTGTGTTCCAAATTTTTTTTTAGAAATTCAATCGCATAGCAGCTTAAATTGTGAGAAATGAAGATTTAAGCGTGTGCTGAAATTTCTAACAATTACATTAGGTGTAACCTCTCAAGAACATTGAAAATTTTCAGTTTCTTACATTTTTACTGAATATCCACATTAAGTAAAAGTATATTTAAAAAAATGATATTTGTGTTTGTTTACCATTAAAAATTTTGAACAGTAATAAGAAAGAGTAAAGAAAATATTAAATACAAAAAAAAAATATTTGATAGCCTAATTTTTGCAATTTCACACATAAGCAGTTACAGTCCATAAGTTTAGATTTTTAAGAACCTAAATTTGCTAACAGTAACTATTGCATATAAATGTTAACATTACCACACTGTTTTCACACTGGTCACAGACATCTGGTCATGGTTCTTTGAAACTGAAAGGACAAGGTTTTTAAAAACGCGAAGAAAAGAAGAAAAGTGAAAGAAAGAGAAGAGAAAACAAGTTTTAAAAAATTGCCGAAGAATCAATATCATCAGTAGATCTTAATACTGATACAGAAGCAATTAGCAGAAGGCTGGACTGACAACAATGAAAATGCTGAGAATGTTGACAGTATTGAGATCGAATTAATCAATACTATCGTCAACAACTGTCTCACCATCAGTGTAATACTGGAGACAGAACAAAGACCATATGCCATACAGCAATGCATATCGTTGCCTCATAAATACAGACAGTTGGGTTCAGTGGTGGTGAACTGACATAAGAAACTATTGGAAGTGAATGCGTTTGGAAATGGGCAAAAATGTTCGAATAAAATTTTTCACTCAATGCTCCTCAAAATGCTCATTTTGACGGCAAACTGTAACCTGACAACACAAGCAGTGCAATTTGAAATCATATACTAGTTGTCATTTCTCGAATAATTACACAGTGACAATTCAAGACAAGTTATCAGCAGGCACAGGGCATGATATCGGAAATGTCTATATTCAGCTAATTAATGAATAGCAAGGAGTTTCTAACAGGCCTGCTACCTTGTGTTTGAGGCACAACAAAGGCAAACATTAGCATACATACGGATGCTATAAAAATAGTCTTGCAGACGTTTCAAAAACTTTTTCTTTTCTTTTAATGTAGACATCATATACTAGAAATCCTAGTTACTAGTGTTTTTAAAGCATTTTTTAAATCCACATCACCAAAATAGCTCTTCATGGACGATTTAAAGAGGCATGGTCATTCATGATTCAGAAGAATTTTGAATCTATCAATAAGGTAACTTCTGTTTCTATTTTGACGGAAAATGAAAATCAATTGTTGGAAAAGAACCGAAAATAAGTTATATTCTTAGACATAAGCTAAAGAAATTAGAGGTACAGCCTTATTAGAATTATTTGGAGTTTTTAAACCTGTCATTGATTACACTAGGAGATTCAGACAAAGGTTATGTCCGTCACTGGTGTTCGCAAATCATGCTCGATGGACGGCAAAGGGTATTTACAGCTAGAAGATTCTTTGCTTCCATAAACACTTTGTACTCCTACTTTATGAGATCCCAGGTTTTAAGTGGATCTGTCTTTTCACATTGACAATTTACATAAAAAAAATGGTTCAGCCCACAGTAGCTATAATGTACCTTTCCATGACCTATGTCTTCTCCCAAGTCTCGAGGTGAATAAAAAAATTAATAAACAAGTAGCCTTAACAGCAATACAAAGCTCGAAGGACATATATGGTGCTTGATAGAGGTATTGTAATTGGATTGGAATAACTTTCTGATGATATGCTTTTGATAAAGGAAAAAGCAGTAATGATCTCAGCTCTACTACGACCTGAAACAAAAAAGACCTTAAAAGAGTTGAATCAAGAAAAATTCAAACCTTTCAATGTAAAATATTGTCAGATTTGCCTTCACAAAAACATTTTCAAGGGATATCATAATTTTTTTCTTTTTTATCAAATGTTATTTTTTGTAACATTTTTACAATTTCAAAAGAAAACATCCATCCTCATAAATAGCAACTTATTATTATTAATTTTTAATGAGTTGTAATTTATGTATATTTTGAATATATTTCGAAAAAAGTACAGTTCGAAAAAAATGTTTCGAAGTATAGTTCGAAATATATATATTTCGAAAAAATCATCAGTTCAAAACAATTAATTTTCTATGAGATTTTCTATGTATTTTCCTTGAGATGTACACACGTTGTGTCATAGTTATTTAAAGATTAAAGCTCCTCTCCTCTGAAAGTTATCTCAGCTTATATTTTTATTGAGATTCTGTGAATTTGTCCACTTTTACAGAGCTATCCACACCACATGTAAAATTTTATGAGTGCTAGATGGAAAGTGAGTTTTCAATAGGTTTCGCAACTTTCTTAAGGAGCCATACTCTAAAAAAATCTAAGTAGATAAGTCTAAAAATGGATTTGTTATATCCATTGGCAGCATCTAGAGATCGTTCCAGGCAATGATGGTCAGAGATGGTTGATATTTAACTATTAAAGAACGCATTGATTAACAACTAAAAAGAGACTCCTGTTTTGGTGACTCTCACCTACTCTGAACGAATTCTCCCGTTAACACAGGTCCTTATCTCGCATTCTACTTAACAGATTTACATGCAACAAAATACGAATGTTAATTATTTCAAGAGTAGAATATAACTTTTAGCCCTGTTTAACCCCCAGAAGAGCAGATCACTCTAAGAATTCGTAACAATATATCCTCTCAATAAATTGTACAGCAAAAATTAAATGAGCAGTAAACAGTTATTTCAAGACGAGAAGACTGAAATTTTAGGACTTAGAATTTTTCTACGCAAATGCTTTCACAATGAAAAATTTTTGACCTATGATAGAATGACGTGCAAATCAAACTTTTAGGAGCCCAGGTATATCGGTGAAAAAGAAATCGAAGATATGGAGAACTTTAATAAACTTCTGACTCCTTTAGTCAACTTTTAAACAAACAAAGAAACAAAACAGGTAACAATATATGAAATTCTTTCAATACTTTTTAATGTATCAAAATATATTACATATACTGAGCATTAATAAAAATAACGTAAAATCCGAACATTTCTTATAGTTGTTACTGTGAAAAATCGAAATTGGTGAATGTGCTTTCATCGGCAAATGTCAACAAATACCAAATACGTCTGTAAAAGACCGAATATTCGATGATATTCTGGTACATTTGGACCACCACTGGTGTATGTTGACAAGCACAGATAGGCTCTGGCGGAGGCCAAAAAGAGAATCCGATGTCAACAATAAAGACAAAAACTTAGCAAAATTATTTTTATTCTGTTAGAGGAGGTTATTTTCCACAGTTCCCAAGGTTGTAGAAGAAAAGTTCACTACGGTATAAATGCCAAACTTTTTATAGGCTAACCAAAATCCTAATTCTTAACATTTATCCCCGTATTCATTATTAGAATGATAATGAGTATCGAATATCCTTCCTTCTTCTTACGCTAGAATCTAAAGTTATATGTCTAAAACTACCAATCCATTATGTCCTTTAAATGGACCTTTGCAGTTAAATATCCCGGGGTCAGTCCCGCAATGCAAAATATCCTACAGATTGACAAATCCTTCTCCTAACAGGGATTGGTCACTCCTCCCAGCAAGAAAGACGAAAATGTTGTCGACATTCACCATTACTATGGTGAATGGATGTCGACATAGGCCGGCGTAAGTGAGAAATAAGGATATTTAGCAAATATTTCGGTCATACACCAAGCGACTACGTGAATGTTGACATTCACCAGTGAAAATGCACATTCTCTAGATTTCAAACTTTCGCGGTAAGGGAGTTATCATGGGTTATTTATAATATTAATCACATATATATGCTTTTAAACTGAGAGCATATAGTTTAAAGATTTTTTTTTCAAAGTGAAAACCCATAGGCTCCCTCCTTTCTTTTCATACTCTTATACTGTGGTATTGTGATACCACATATGCCTAATTTATTTTGGTTCGCATGGAATCTTAATATCATAAGAATATTTTTCAGTAAATTGGTAACTGTTCTAAATTATGTTTAAGTTGAGAAAGTGAAAAAGTTCTATGAAAACAAAGCATTGTCAGAGGTACAAAAATAATGAATCGTAAATAAAAGGTGGAGCATGTTCTTGGTGAGATGCATAAAGAAGTCTAGTTCATAATGGCAATGGCCAGTATCAGTAATGATCTGTGATATGCAAAATCACTTGTGTTTAAAAAATTACCTTCAGAAAATATTATTCCAGCTAGTAGTCAAGGAGTTTCTGAAGAGTAGTCGAGTAGATTTGCAACAAACAAGGATAAACGACTTTTTGTTTGGTACAAAACCAAAGGGGAAATGTTATGAAGCAAGTGTTTATTTTGTCATATTTTTTTAATAATAAGAGTAAAAAATATGTATTTATGCCTCATTGTGACTTGCAATGCACTTAGTTGATCATAAAGGTGACCTATCAGTTTTGTTTTATTTTTTCTCATTTTCTATTTTTAATTCATAGATTTCATTTTAATAATATCGTGAAGAATTTTCTTTCACAATATTTTTATGTATAGACTGAACAATAAACAGTTTTCTTTGCAATACGTTCATGCTATTCTTTCTCCACAGCAACTACCTATTATATTGAGATGTTATTTAAAGTGTCCAAACTTTGTGATGTTGAAAACTGCAGCTCGTGATTTTTCAAATATTTAAAAATTTAATTTTACTGGATTAAAGTTGTTTTTACTCCGAGATTGAATAAACTAAGGTAGAGCGAAATTTCTCGAGAGTGACCACCTTCCGTTCAGCGGAAAATCGGTCGTTAACTGAGGTGGTCGCTCGGAGAAATATAAACATTTTATAACCCCCACTCCTAAAAAAGAAAACCACTAAAAATTGTTTATGTTGTTATTTGTGGATATTTATAACAATAAGTAATTAAACAAATGTCTTTTTAATTTAAATTTTAATAAGATATTTAGAAATTTCGGATTGCTTCATTATTTTTGCTTCCTCTCACACTTCTTTCACTATTTTATTTTCTGCATCTGATAACAAATGATGAGACTGATTAACAGCACATCATGAGACGAGTTCGTAGCTATGACGTGTGAATCACGTGGTGTTTTGAGAGCTAATTTCTGCGTTTAAGCTAAAGAAAGTAGAAATTAAAAAGTAAATTAGGGTTCATCATCTAAGTATAATATTAATTTCCCACATTCATTTCTTATTTCTTTCGCTAAAACGCAAAAATAAACACTTAAAATATAACGTGACGCAATATAACGTCACAGCCACCATCTCGTGATGGTTGAACTATACTTGTATTTACGTCACTTATAGAGGATTTTGTGGTCTCTTCTAAGGGTAAGAGGGTGAAAATCAGTGACTTAAAATATTGGTTGTTGTTAGAGGGGTCACTTATAATAGGGGTGGTAGCTCATGGAAGTTTCACTGTATTTTATGTTTAATTTCTGATACAGGTTCAAAGTTATTCCGAATGGCAGGGTAACTTTGCACCAGGTAAATTACCTATTATTTTTGCTTTAATAATCAGCATTTATTTATTTGCAAAAATTAAGTTAAATTTATGGTTCATTATTCCATTTTATGCCATTTAATCTGAAAATTAAAACATAAGAGAGGCAAATAAAAATGCAGAAAATGTGGATCAAAATTACACTAAATGACTGTAATCTTGAAGCCGGTATTAACATAATCACACTCGCCTTGCAAAGACTACCTTAAAGTACTTTATATAAGTTTTATAACAATACTTATTTAACAGATAAACAATTAACTATTCTTAGTTTTTCAAAATGGCTGATTTTTCATCTTCAATCAGATAAACAATCATGTATTTTTGTATCGACAACAATTAGTTTAGACTTCTAAACTGTGCTATAAGAAAAAAGTTTAGATCAGATTTGTATCCATGGCATTCACATTTCTGTTTCTTTTTAAATATGGATAGAAATATAATAGTGAAGAAAATTAACAGATTTATTCGTCATCATCCAGAACTTATATTATTTCCAAATGAAATATTTGAGATAGCAAACTTATACATGGAGTACAGGCAGCGATACCTTGAAAGTTCTCGAAAAAATATGTTCTCCGTCAAAGTTTTACGATATGTTCTTGAAAGAATGTTTTGGTCCAGATTTGAAGATAGTTTCTGTGTTGCATTACTGTTAGTTTTCCTCTTCGAAGCAGATACTATTTCATTTGGACATTTGTTTGGCCTTTATTTAGAAGATGATAATGTAGCAAATTTAAGAATCTTTTACTCGTGGAGATGCCTATACAATGAGAAACCGCACGTTTTGTTTGCATACTTCATACGCCATGCCTATAGGGTAAAGCTGCTGTATAGAGGCTGCCGTATCGCTCTATTGTACTCACCGAAAACTATGAAAGCGCCCATTCAAATAGCAGTGGACAAACTCAATCCTGACTTGCTTCAACAGATGATGAGATATGGTTTCTTATTGTCATATCCAAACTTCCCGGATTCATACATCGGATTTCACTGCATGCCATGGAGTCCTCAAAGAATTTTCTTGGTATTGCTATCGAAAATTCTCAAAATCAACTCAAATATTTTGAAAATAGAAGAACTTGCTTTAATATCTGACAGTATGGCGAGGAAATACAACAAAATGCTTTCCTGCTGTAACCTGCTGCTAACCGACATTCCAAACTGGAACCCTGCAATATTTGCCTTTATTAATCTGAAATATGAAATTAACAGTTTTGCAGAAGTATTCAGCGCTAATGTGGTACCAGGTTTCAAAAACCACTTCAACGCCCCGATGGATCTGAAGCAAATTTGTCGGCTTTCGATAAGAAAACGTTTGAACGAAAATTGGATGCTACCGGATGGTATAGGCGATCTCCCTATTTCTATGGATTTGAAAATATACTTAGATATATGAAGTTTCTGAGGCTTATAAAAGCAATCATATTCCTCTCCCTTAGCTTGATTCTTGTGATCTTAAATAAACAAATCTTCTTGATTCATTCAAGCATGTCAGTAAACTTTTAAAACTAATAGACAAATCATTGCTTGGCTGTTCTTAAACAAAATAAATACTACGATTCATTAAATTTAAGAAACACTTATGTTAATGGTTACTGTTTAAAGCAGTTTCTCATAGTTTATAGATTACAAACGAGTCATAGCTTGTATTTATGTACTATCAGATCTTTTACATATAGTTTATCCTCTATCACCAAACAGTGTGACTAGTGTTAGAAATTGAGTATAATTTAAGACAGTGCACCTGCAAATAATTTTCTGAATTGAACTAAACAACCAAGGAGTAGCGAATCCAGGGGGAGGTGCTAGAAGGTTTCAGCCCTCCCCTAAAGATATTATTAAAGGGTAACATTCTGTTTTATTGTACTCTTTAAATAAGTAAAATTAATTTTATAACTTATCGCCTCCCAAAAAAATTTAACATTAGTTTAGACTAAAATTTTCTTTTATTGTAATATTTTGTTTGGATGAAATAAGCTTTTTGCAAAATTTAGCCCTGCTAAAAAATATTCTGGATCCGCCACTGCAACTAAGTTATGAATGTGATACATTATTTTGATCTTCGCAAGTGAATCAAATATTTTTATTTAATCTTGTATTGAAATTTAGAAAGAAAATATTAGCATCATTTTTATCAATAGAAATACCTTCGAGACGAAAAATCCATGACATATTCATTCAAAAAGTTAAGCTGTCATTTTTAAAATTAGCAAAACACCTTTTCGTGATACATTTTGTTTTTCTGAAATTGATTGATGAAATAACACGGAAGTTCAAGTAAAGATTTAGGAACGTCACTGATACTATTCTGCTTTGAAATCCATTTGACAAAAGTTACTAAATGTTGCCAATATTCCTTTTTAGAAAATAATTAGAATAATGTTCTACTGGTGATTCCAACGATTGTTAAGAAGTAAAATTATTTAAAGTTTACCAATTCCTGTGTCTATTAATAGAACATTGCAGTCTCTTTGTTCTCACAAATGGAAGAGTGGCAATTTGTTGGAGCAGTTTTCCGTCACAACGAGGGTCTATCATAAGTTCCCTGAGAGGTAGTTGGATCGAACACCAGTATTTTTTATTCTTTATAATTGTTTTTCTCTAAACTGTCCTGAAGTTTTTAAACTGTACAATAGGTAAGATCGCAGAAGTACTTTTTTTTCCTGCAATAACTTGTACGTCACTTCTTTTTTTTATGTAGTGAGTTTGATTTTTATTGTTAATGCATTTAGTGATACGTGAAAAAACTTTTACCATTTTTCAATGTGTACAAATATTTCTTTCTTTCTAATTTAATTATCTATCTATTGTAAAGCTATTCTTGTTTCTTAAATCATAGCTGCTAACTCTTCAGATTTCATCGGAAGATTTTCCACCACAATTTTTAAACGGTTTTATTTTACAATAAAATGTTGGACTGTAAGACGACACGAACTCCCAAAATGACAGAAGAGACTCGCATCTCACTTACACAAAAACATTTTATTAAAAAAACAAACACTGCACGGATTACACATAAAAAGAACAACAGCCATAGCTCACTCCATCTTAGCCTCGCTACTCATCTACGAACTACAACGATTCCCTGGCGGAAGCGTCACTGCTTTTATTTTGCCGCTGCAGTCCTGGAGTTTGGCTGCTCAGGTGGGGAACACCTGTTACAGGACTTATTTTAAGCATAAATTGCTAAGTAAAAATTAGTCGTGGGAAATCTTCGTAATAAGTCGTGGGAAATTAGGCTCCATACGTAATTATATTAAAATACTTGAAAAATCAATCGCTGTAAATATATAATTATAGTACTTAAATCAAGTGCTCTAAAAGTACTTGAAAGTTAATTTTTTTTTAATTTTACAGTACAGTATTTCAAATTACATTAGTGTTTCTAAAATAAGGAGCTGTAATTTTGAAACTCCTTTTCAGAAAATTGGAGCTTTGTTGTTGAAAATACAAATTCCTTAAATTTACATCTCGCTAAGGCTGGCTTAACATTTAACCACAAATTACTGTTCTGTAATAATATGGCTTGGTTTTTGTTACTGTGTAGATTCATGTTTATTAAACGCAGCAATGGAAACTTGGAAACTCAATTGATGAGCCTTTCCAAATGTTTGCTTTAGAATTCTGAGCTAAAAATGGATTCTATATGTGTTCTCATTTGGTGACTACACAGGATTTTTAGCATAGTTGAAATGTGTTTCTGTTTATCTGTCTTTACATACTTTAATTCGTATAAATATGTAGTGACTGCCATTGAAATTTAAATATGTTTTTTATAGTGGTATCTCTAGTAATTCTTTTACAGGATCTTAATTTATTGCTAAAACATTACAGTCTCTTTCAAGACATTATTGAAGATGCTTAACATTTTCTAAAATATATCGTTAGAGAATTTAAAATTGAAATTAACCACATGTACTTCGAAAAAAAAAAACTTGAGGAACTAAACATAACGAACTCATATTTTAACAAACCAAGGTTTAAAAAGTGGATAGATAGAGCTGTGTATAATCACTCTTAAATTTGATATCACTACCCAACCGTATTTGCATTTTTTTTTTCTGTTGAAGTAGACATTGTCTGTGGAGATACCTGGCCTGGCTTCAGTCAGGTTTTATGTCATTTTCCGCAAGAACGACGTAACTTCCTCAATGCTATTGAAGTTAGTGATCGAATTACAAGTCATCCAAAATGTTGCACAGTACGATATAAAAAATTGGAAACCAAATGACGTTTGAATGTTTATCTGGCATACAGACAAAAGTAATGTACGCAGTAATTTTTACCTTATACCTTTATTTTACCTCAATATACGCAGTAATTTTTACCTTAGCGGTCCATAGTTAAAACAGCCCAAGTTTTAAAAGTCAAATGACTGCCCTAATATTTATCTAGATATTTGAAACAAGCATGTCACATGAAATCCAAATGCAATTTTTCTCTAATTTTCTACAAGTAGCGTATTAATTATAAGGCGCTGACGAAAAACCTTTCTATAAAAGAAATTTTAGCTATGAATTCTAAAATTTTTCAAGGCATTTCATTGATAAATGTAATTAATCAAAAAATAATTTCTAAAATTTGAAAGCTATCAAGGACAATTTTTTTTCCGAATTAAAAGTTTTACTGCACACTTTCGAAAGCTAAAATCAAGCTAAAGTCAAACTTGTATTAATACGTCAAATACGTCAAATTCAAGGAAATGTTAAGCTTGATTTAAGCTTATGTGCTGTCTGGGATTGTCCAACAGGCAGCCCAAGACCACATTCCGGCCCACCTGCTACTGTTTGGATTTTGTTTTTCAAATATGCATTTTTAAAATATATGTAAAAAGATAAACTCTTTAGAAAGAAGAAAAAATTGTGAAAACAGTATGACAACCTTTTTCCTTATAACAAGTGAGCAAACGATTAGACCAGAGAAATGTTAAGGAAAAGCCCTTTGACGCTCTTCGGTCAATACACGCCAAAATGTTGATAACACCCTTAAATTATATATACTGATGAATCAGTGGAATATGTATGTATCTACGACCCCAAAAAAATAATTGGTACTAACTTTTGAGAGTTTACTGCAGAGCATGTGTTAGAGGATTGGAGTAGAGATTATTGAGTGGATGTTCATTAAAACAAATAGTTCTTTATTTACATGAAAAAAAAAATATTTTTTCATTTCAGCTGCTTGCTGACTGTATAGAATGTTAATAAAACAAGCTCATAAGAAATATGGAAACTTTCAGATACTAAGACCCGTTTACTTTTAGCAATTACATAGTACAATCGTGAAACACCGCAAATGCGCCCCCCCCTCTCCAATCTTCAAGGAAAATTGCGATCTATGGGGTGGGCAAACGGAAAAAATAAGAAAAGTATGCTGTTCAAGTGCTCTCCTCTATCTTCAAGTGAAGCTAGATTCATACTGTCCATTCTGCACTGCTAAGACGCTGCGATGACGTCACTCAGCGAAACATAGAGCAGAGCATTGTTCTGACGCCACACTTCACTGGCATATGTCTTGATTTCATTGGTACATTTACAGCCACTCCACAAGTTCTTGCGCGGGCAGTCAAAGTTTCGAAACGGAAAAGAAAGAACGGTGGGAGAAATGGAAAGGAACTGAGTCTGAGTGAAACGACCAATATAAATCCACTTCAAGGGGGCGTTTATTCAGTAATTTAAGAACAACCGAAATCCACGGGAAAATTAAGAGGGGGGCGTTTATTAGGTGGGCGCTTTTGCTACATTTTATGGTAGAGTCACCCGTGGCCGGGTGGGCAGCTGGGGTAAAATGGGCATAGTTATTATTTTGTTGTATTCATTTTACTAGACAACATTTTTCTAAAATCAAAAAGAAATGGTTAAAATGCTCACATATCTAGCAACATTTTACCTTGGTAAAATAATCTAGCAGCACATTTACTATACTTAACAGTCATTCTGCTCTTCAGGAGATGGAACACAGTGTTTTTAGTAACTGAAAAATTTACCGGAAGAATTTTGGAAATCTATTGTTTGAATTTTATAGAAGAAAGGTCATCCTTACAGAACACTTAAAAGCAAGCAAATATTTTTACTCACAAAAAATTATAGCATGTTTAGTTACATGGAGTAAAATGGGTATAGCCAATAGTTTTGAGTTCAAGATGTGAATGTATGAAGATGATCACAAAGCTGAAAGACCTTTGAGAGAAAATTTAGGTTTTGGAACATTAATTTTTACATTATGCATTTACACTACATGCATTACATGTAATGTATATACTTGTATGTGTAAGAATAAAAAGTCAATATCTTAATAAGTGTATATAGGCCTAATTCTGTATTTACTAGTACGACTAACTAGGCCTGTTATTTTACTTATCATAATATAGTCTACGTACCCTATACAAATTACTACAGAAGAAGACCCAAAATCCGCCTATCTGAAATCCGCAAGGCTCTAAAATCTGCACTGCCTTTACAAGGCAGACATTAAAATCTGCTCTGCCAGCTGCAAGTTAAAAAAACTGTATAACCACAGAGTAAAACTAAAAAGTAAATGTCCCTCGAAAAAAAATTATATTTTAGAATTCGTGAACTCTGATCGTTGCACCGATAACCTTCAGATGACCGAAAGTGACACAATTGACACAGAATTACAGCCACCAGATACAGACTGTATAGCGTACGCCTATCTCTAACAGATAAAGAGAGTGGAAGTAAAGGTGGAAAAACTTCAGAACAGGTGTCTGTAACACATTATTTTGAAGAACAGGCCATGAATGCAAAAAAGGGAAAAAAAAAGGACGAACAGTAAAAATTAACGAAACTATCATTGGAATATAAGTTAACCCATTTATACCTAGCGTCCCTTTTTTGAGACAGTATTTTCGCTATCAGTTGAAAAAGTTTTTTTATTTTTCCTAGCCTTTATTCACGGGTATTGAGCCTCAACTCCACAAAATATTTTAACATGACCCAGTAGGATGCTGCCATTACAATTTTTATGCATAAAGATTTTAAAAGAAACTATCCCTTGTTCAAGAAGTTCACATCAGAAATTTATCTAGTATTGCTCGTATTAGCCAAAATCGAAGAAAGTCGCAAAAATCTATGGGCGCAAATGGGTTAATCCAGTGGTTCTCCCTGTAGTGAATCAAGTAATTGAGGACTGTGTCGTCGTGAAATTTGTGGTCAAGAATTTATAGGTCTTATTATTGAAACCTTGAAAGTTTAATACAATGTGAGTGTGAAGTTTGCAACAAAATAATCTGGCTGAATATTCTATGTCTTCCACGTAACAGATGATATAACTGATGTGCAGGCATCACAAATTGTCAGAAAGCTACCTCAACCAAGCTGAAACAGTTGTTACCAGTATACCTCTTGTTTATAAACTTTAGTTCAGCAGTGAACAATATATTATAATTACTTTTGATTAAATTTGAATCTCCAGGTGCAACTTTTGTCTACTTAGTTTCTCGTTTTCTCCACTAAATATACTGTAATTTAACTTTAACCAACATATACCCATTTTACCCAGAACCGCGTGGTAAAATGGGTGTAGCAATTTGCAGAAAAATTTATTCAAAAAGGAAAAACAAATTATGTTTAACTTAGACCTTAAATACACAGTATCGCGAATATTGAACAAAAAGACGACCCATTATATTTCATAATGTGTCTTCTATGTAACATTAAATTAAAAAAGCTGATTTTTACACCCGTTTTACCCCTGGATTACCCTATATTGAAATCTATCCCACAGAGCTTGTCTGGAAAAAAACCTTGTTTACGTTTTTTGATGGTTAGCTAATATTTAGAACAGTTAATCATATGCTTATACAAAACAGGATCGCTAGGAAATGTTCTTATGGGTTAGATATTCCCATCCATTTCTAAGGACGACTGCTAAGGATTGCGAGTTTGCTTTTTGCAAGGACCTATTACGAGCCGCTTGTCTGATTTCCTATCCAAAAGCAGTAAATCTCCTGGGGTTGTCTCTGATTTGCCCTTGTTAGTCTCTGGCGTGTACACAGCCAACAGCTAAAGTATTTGACGGGAAATCAGCAAACTTTTGAATAAAATACTTTTTAAAAAATAATCTATATAAATAAAACAGTGTGTAAACTGTCCGTTTGTCTGTCTGTCTGTCTGTCTGTGTCTCGCGTAGCTCCGAAACGGGTGATCGTAGACCTACCAAATTTTGTACGGAAATTCTCCAAGACGGGTCTCGACACACCTCGAAGCGATTTTTTCGAAATTCGAATTAGAAAATGTTTTATTTTATGTTTTGTCCGATTTTTAGCGATTTTTCTTGCGTAATACATAATAACGCTGGTAATTGCACTCGCAAGAAAACGGTAGTTACATCATCGTATAGAGGAGAAAATTTTCTTTTAAAAACTGTTCGTTCGGACTGTGTAACATAATTTGCAGATTTTTGGGAATTTTTCAAATCAAATTAAATTTGACGCTGACTTTCGTAAAATATTTTTAAAACTGCTGCATCTTGAATTCTATCTGTCATAACTTTTTTATATTTAGGCAAAAGACGGAGCACACAATTCGCCCACTTTTAAAAGAAGAACGGAGGAAAAATATAAATTAGCAGAATTTTTACGAATTTTTAAGTGAAGAAGGATTTTCATTTCAATCGCAGCTGCTTAAATGCTTAAAAATTTCGGCATATCTTGCGGTTTGGTTGTCTTGGAAACAGTAACAATGATTAAAATTGCCAGCTGAAAAAAAATAAATAAAATTACTTTAAAATAACAGAGTTTTCACATGTGAAATGACGTCACGAGTCATTTTGACGTCATGAGTTTAAAACCCCTTTCGAAAATCAATCAGAATAACGAACCCACAAGCAAAACATACACCACGCATGAAATAATTCCATATTTTATTTTACGTTGCTAGAAAAAGAATTGAATGCTGTTTTTTCACCAGTGAATTAATTATCCAGCATTATTTTCAATTGAGATTTTAAACGGGACACGTTTTCGAATCGCGAGAAATATTTTGCGGTGCTAAACAGGGCCTGATTATACCGAACAGGGACCCCGGGCATTGATGAATTTTGGGGCCTCCATCTATGAAATTTGTTTTATTTTTCATAAAATATGTTTATAAAAAAGAATATTTCAGAACAACATTTGAAATTGGGGACCATTTCGAACCGGAGGCACTGGGCAAAGTCCCGATTTGCCAGTGAGATAATAGGGTCCTGATGCTAAATAGGCCAATCTGACAATAATTAAGCATACAAATATATGGAGAGCTGTTTTAGTGGCAATCATAAAGTGAAATTATTATCGTTTATACTAATGCGTAAATTGCAAAAGTCACCAAAGAATAAAAGACTACATTCGTGGCAAATATCTAAGCCGTTTCTTTAAATTAAGTATTAACGACTGGAAAACGAAAATATATTGTATTGGTATCAATAAAAGATTGTATAAGTAATAGTTAGTAGATATCTAGGGCAATAATTATCAAAGCACAATATAACGCATTAATAAATATTTCGTGAAACTAAGTGTTCTATTCCTCTTACAACAACCATCTTACTTCACAGCTAACTAAACATTAAGTAATTCTACGTCACGTTAATATATTCCGCGGTAGTTCCAACAGAAAAGACTGTAACTGAACTTTTTTTTCTTGGAGATTCTATTTTGTCACAAGTAGTCATGATCACATTTTGGGAAAATGTTCTTTTCTTGCCTTGCGAAGAGCGGGTACACAACTATTTAACTATAAAATAAAACGGTTCGCCACATCATGTAGTATCTAAGGTGGTATAACTTAAATCTAAAAAAGAGTATGATGTAGAAATGAGACATTTTGAAAGTTAGTAATTTTCGCTGCAAACCGTCACGCTTTTCTTTTTCTGATCGGGAATGACACCGACATAGTTTTTGTCATAATATTAACAATGGTCTCAGGTCAGTACTTATACTAACTTCACGAATAACGAATGAGAAACTTTACGCCAAGTGTCAAATCATTTTGCTTATTTTGAGATTCCAAATCACTGGAATCAATTCAAATTATATATGTAAGAAAAAGTTTCGTTCCCTACCGGGCGGAGAACGGGTACGCAGCTAGTATTATAATAATAATAATAATGAGTGAAAGAAATGTTCATCCAGTTCGCTTTGAGTTGTAGGAAAAAATTTTAAGTGTCCCGTTTCACAATAAGGCTGTTGATGTTGTATTTGGAACATTAATTTTCGGACTTGATTGCTTATTTTGAAGAATCCGCTTATAATTCCTCGCCAAATAAAATAGACAACCCAATGATAGTAGTTAGTTCCACAGAGAAAAGAACGTTCAGTTCATAAAACAAACACAAACAACCAGGGGATCAGTAGGAATCGAACCACGATCATTCACTTAAGGCTTAAGCAATTAGCGGTGAGGAGGTCAAATGTTAACTTCTTAGCCACCGGCTCCCCCCCCCCATTTAGGTTTCAATAACCTGACCTAATACATTAATAAACAAATTTTAAGAAACCGTATGCACGCTGTACTCTTATGATTCTACGCATTCAGTTTCTCAGTAGCTTGTATTGTAGCCAGCATTAGCAATATTGATGCAGCCTGAAATCATTAACTTGCCCAACTATCAGTGTAGAAGAATGACATTTTATACATCTGGGATAATCCATACTCAAGGGAATAAGAGATCAAAATTATAATAGATTGTTGCTCATTTTAATTGCCGCCTGCCAGCATTAAGCTTAAAAAGCCCTGCGGGGTCACGTTCAGTGCCTGTGAAAGCCGTAAAATCTCCGCTCAAAAGTAGACTATTTTTCGTTGCGTCTTTGCAATGATAGTGTGAAAATAGGCTAACTCTTCTCACAGTGATACATGCATAAGCAAAATAAACATTTAAAGCATTTTCTACAAATAATGCAGATTTCATAATTTTATTCTTAATCATACTATTTTGTTTACACAAGAAATAAAGCACAGTATTGATGCAAAAACACGTGCAATCTGTCTTGTAAAACTCAGACGTATTCTGCACATTGCTTTCAAATATACAAGATTTAAAGACGCATTCGCACTCTTCAAGAAAGGTTAGAGTATTTTTCTTCCGGTCAACCATCTGTCATTTTAATTTTTGTTTTGAGCGTTTACTCTTTTAAAACGAAATAAAATAAACATTCAAAACATACTGTACCTCTAAACTAGATTTTAATGCCAGGAAAGAGAAAATACTGTAGGGGAAGTAGAAAAATTGTTTGAATAAACTCTTAAATGTTCATAGAACGTCTATTTATATGAGATGCACCATTTTATTGCAAAAATTCTTTTTCAATATTTCACGAATTCAAATGCGTTAAAGCTCATTTTTTTCCCAAATGTGATTTCTTTAACTTAAGAATAGAAAGCTGTGAAATATAGACAAATTATACGTGCATACAGAAGCATAATTTTTTCGCAAATGTGATTTTCATTTTTTTTTTCTTTTTTTAATTTTTTTTTACTTGGAATATACAAACTCTTTACTTTGGAATAGAAAATCTGTAATATATTTTCTTATGAATTAAAAATTAAAGTTGCTTAAAAAATCTGTAATTATAAAATAAACATTTTTTAATATATTAGGTCTTCTTAATGCACTTTTATTCTTTAAAATTCTTTTAATAAAGCATACCTGTTTATGTTTTTGAGTTCTATTGTAATTCAGGAAGTACAACATTTTTATTTCTGCTTTAAAAATGCTAAAGAGTCTGTTTCGTTTATTACTAAACAAACATACTTGCTTTTGGTATTTTTCAGAATATTTTTTCGAAGAAACTACTCGTAGAAGCGATATCATATATCATAATTTGTTATTTACAAGATATAATAACTGCTACATTAAAATATATTTATCGTTCTTTTATTTCTACAGTTTCTTTGTCATGAGTTCAGAATTCATATACTTTTATTAGCTTCCTTTTTAGTTGCGACCAGTTTTTCCGAGAAAGCTCTTTTCAAAAGATTTACGACAGAAGACCAAATTTAAAAAAAGTATTTCAGTATTTCAGAAATCACAGAACTTTTCAAAAACTTCAAAGACTGTGTTTGCATTCTGTAAGCTTCTCACCATGAAGTGGAATCTCTAAAAAACTGTTTATAGCATGGAATGGACATTGGATGACAGGTACTAAAGGATAGGTACTAAATGATCAATATCTTAAATAATTACTCAGTACATTATAAAGGAATTTAAAGTAATTAAAATGCTTACAACAATAAATTCAATCGAATGAGTTCTTGTTCTATCTTTCAAGTTCTAAATGAATGCCTTTGGCTTGTATTACTTTATTTTCTTGTACTTGCTGTTAGTTATTTCGTGCAACGTTTTGTTTTAGAATCTTTGATGTGGTTGATGTGGTAAATGAATGCCTTTGGCTTGTATTACTTTATTTTCTTGTACTTGCTGTTAGTTATTTCGTGCAACGTTTTGTTTTAGAATCTTTGATGTGGTTGATGTGGATTTAACATGACTAGAAATCCTAGGTGCGTCGCACTTGACACTAAAATGCAGGCTGAATTATACACAGTTTTTTATATACGCTTTATATTTAGAAAGTAACTTATTCGATCTTATATCAGATGTTTTATGATTTTATCGGGTATTTAATACGATCATTTCATATTTTTACATAACAAGTATAATTCAACATGTTCAGACAATGTTACACTTAAATATCAATTCAGAAAAATATTTTGAATAACTTGAATCACATTTAATATACATTGTAAACTATTTTCACATAACTTTTTAAAAGGAAACTTCCCCCTTCACACATTTCAAAACTTACTTTAAAAGAAAATGCATCGTTTCCATCAAGCGCCGTACGTGACAATATAAATAAGCAATGCCTCGCCAGGAGTATAAAAGGAAATTAAATCGAAAACTTTAACCGCATCTCTCAAGCTCTGAAGTATCGAGGTCGATCTCTTTGACTTCGCCATTCATTTTTTGAAGGTGTCCATTTTTCTTTCATCTCCATATCTTGAGAAAGAGCAGCTGAAGTAAATTTGATTTCAGTAGTCCAAAGAAAAGAAAAAAAAAAGACAATTTCTTCCTGCAAATGTTGGAAAAAAGCCGAGAGTTGCTAACAGCGGAAAAAACAAAAGGAATTTCTGGGAAGGAATATATTTGTGCATCATAGGTGAGTAAATAATTAAAAACCCTCAAGTATTACTCTTCTGGGGAAAAGCCATAATTAGATACTTAATTATATAGAGCTTTTTTCAGAGGCGGTACTAAATAATGAGATTCTAGGGGACTTTAATGTTAGATGTTTAGTGCAAATGTTTTTATTTGTAACCTGACCTGCATTTAGTTACGTTGAACAAGTTGGCTTGAGTGTAGTCTAACAGTGTGTTTATTATTTACGCAAAAGTAGTAAGTATTTTTGATATTTTTTCCCACAAACACGTAATTTTTATCTATTCTCCACTATAAACTTTCTTCATTTTGGAAGCATTAAAAATATTCTAAGCACCAACTATTTTGAGACTTTTAACCCTCCGTATCACGTGCTGCGTCATACCAATTAAAGCTGTATAAATTAATTATAGCTTATTAAAAATATTTGAATTACTGTTTTTTCTATAGAAACGCGATCCTAAAGTAATTTTGAAAGATTTTTGAAAAGTTTGCGATATTAATTTTATAACACGAAGCTGTATTTCGTCCTCCAGCAATTGCACTATTGATTACAGTGGCGGCCCATGGTCAAAACTGTTAGTGCAGCCGGAAGCATATGACCCCCCCCCCCTTTTCCTCCGGACAGGATTGGAAAATCTTTGTTACTGAATTCGAAAGCTGGCGGATTAAGCCCTCACCGAGGAAAAAAAAAATTACATAAAAAATATAAGAGATCCTATTTTCCCCACTAAAAATAATCTTAAGATTTTCTTCAGAAAATGCCATATTCTTCTGACATTCTGCAGAAATTTTGTGATAATTTAGAGATTGAACCTTATCTTCAAAATATCTGCAGATTGTTTACAGACATTTTGAATATCGTAAAACGGCAGACATTTTTCTTAACATTTTCTTAAGAATCTAAAGACAAACCCGCAGATTCAACTTTGTCTTCAAAATATCTGTAGATTTTTTTTGCAGTTGTCAAAATTCGTTAACTTGCAGTTAAATTCTACCTTCCTCACTAAAAAGAAGTAAAGAGTCCCATTTCGGGGGGGGGGGGGCAGCAGCCCCCTCAGGCTACACCCCTGCTGTGCAACATAGTATTAATTAACTTGCATTTAAATGCTACCTTCCTCATTAAAAATAAGAAAAGGGTCCCATTTCGGAGGGGGGGAGAAGCCCCCTCAGCCCACCCTCTGGCTACGCCCCTGCTGTGCACAAAAGTATTAATTAATCTGCAGTTAAATGCTACCTACCTCACTAAAAATAAGAAAAGGGTCTCATTTCGGGGGGGGCAGCAGCCCCCTCAGCCAGCCCTCTCTGGTTACGCCCCTGCTGTGCACCATAGTATTAATTAACCTGCAGTTAAATGCTACCTTCCTCACTAAAAATAAGAAAAGGGTCCCATTTCGGGGGGGGGGCAGCAGCCCCCTCAGCCCCCCTCTGGCTACGCCCCTGCTGTGCACCAAATTATTAATTATCCTGCAGTTAAATGCTACCTTCCTCACTAAAAATAAGTAAAGTGTCAAATTTCGGGGGGTCAGCAGCCCCCTCAGCCCCCCCTTTGGCTACGCCCCTTCTGTGCACCAAAGTATTAATTAACCTGCAGTTAAATGCCATCTTCCTCACTAACAATAAGTGAAAGGGTCCCACTTCAGGGGGGGCAGCAGCCCCCTCTGGCTGTGCCCCTGATATCGTGTATACAATACTGCTTTCTAATTAAATTATACTTTTGTATATATGCTTGGGTACTCTGTTCAATGAAGGCGACAATGAACTTCATTTCCCCCAAAAATAAGTCACCAAAACATTTATTTATTTTTTGTTGTTGTGGTTAAATATGAATCTTTAATCATTAGTTTTAAAATAAAACAAAAATCATGTCGGTACAATAATTATAAAGCGCTTTCATAACAGTTTAGTAGTAAACAAATACGCGCCACTACTAAAGAATATAAATCCACTACTGACACAGGAACAGGAGATCGCTGAAACGACTAAATCGAATGTAGTCGAAAAAATCGAACTTCCTTCGTTTGCCATCCGTTTGTGTGTTTACATGGTTCATTCACATCACAACGTGGTTAATAATGCATTTGCGATAGCGCGGCTTTTTTTTCCGCCCTTTTATACTTTTATTCTAATTTAGAGTTTATTATTTAATCTTTTCATTTTATTTTCATAGTAAAGTACAATTTTTAAGTTACAGCACCTTATGTATCAAACTTATGTATCTGGCTCGACCGTCGAAAATGATCAGTATCTAGCGAGCGAGGCCTAATTTAATTTTGATCACGAGTGCCATTAGCCCACAATTGTTTGGCCTGTTCAGTAGTGTATATTTAAATTGTTTAATTAATAATGTACTCAGGGTGCATTTAAAATTGTATTTATATTTTGATCTTGATGCTTAAAATATTAATTTTCTTCCAAAACATTAAATTTCATCAGTGCTTCAATTAAAGCATTTTATTTTAACTTTTAAAATTTTGCTTTTATCTTGTTTAGAAACTTTTCGGACTTGCTTAAAATAGACCAACTTTTTGGCTTTTAGCTTCAAGGAATGATTTCAGTAATTGTTACGTCCTAAAATGCAACAGCTTGGGCGATAACACGCCAAGACTAGAACGCCTCCTGTGTTTACATACCTTCTCCCTATCTTTCTCTTCGCTTTGGATTTCGTGCTGTATGGTCAGCAGATTTGTAGGGGCAATAGAAGCCCAGTTAATTCGTTAAATTGATTAGCTATTGTGCTAAATTAAATGTAAATATGTTTTGATATGTACATACTGTAAATAAAGTTCACTTTAAGTATCGACGGACTATTGTAGCACTTTCCATTATGGTCCGTAGCGACCGGAGTGCTAACCAGCTTCCTACGGATATTTAGTTCATATATTGCGAATTATAGTTATTATCTTAGTTATAGGTATTTGTAATTGATCCTGGTTGTAGCTGCAAATATTGGAATATAATCGGTCACTTATGGCTAATAAAGCTCTCGTCGCTTTAAATAGAAAAAAGGACAGTTTACAAGCGAAATCGACTCGCTTAAAAACTTTCGTCGACTCTTATAGACCCTCCTTGGATGTTAACAAAGATGAAATCGAATTGAAATCGAAGTTGGATACAATTCGTGAAATTAAAGACAGCCTTAAAGAATTACAAGATAGTTACTTTCAACTTCCGGAAGCAGTTGACCCTTCGAAGGACTTAGCCGACGTCGAAACAATAGAAATAGAGAACGAAGATTTAGAGGTAAGTCTGAAAATACTTATCTCTAATCTTAAAGTATCTAGTATTGGAAACCATGAAAATAAACTTACTAGTTCAAATGAAATTAAGTATCGTTTGCCTGAAATTCCTCTCCCGACCTTTTCAGGAAAGGTACAAGAATTTCAAAGCTTTAAGGATCAATTTATGTCTATTATTGGAAAAAATGAGCAATTAACCGACGTTCAGAAGCTATTCTACTTAAAAGCTTCACTCAAAGGTGATGTAAAATTAATAGAAACTCTTGAAGATACATTTGAATCTCTCCTTTCTGCTCTAGAAGATAGATATCAAAATAAAAGGGTTGTCGTAGATGCACGTATATCGAATATATTAAATTATCCGAAGGTTCAGGAAAATCCAGCTCAATTACGAGTATTGCTAGATAATATAAGAGGAAATCTCCGCTCATTAAAACTGCTAAATTTTGAAAGGAATGATTTGGCTGATGTTTTGTTACTTAATATTTTGCTGCAGAAAATTGATCAGGACACCAGAAAGGAATTTGAACTTACTCTTAAAACAAATGATGTGCCAGATTTCGAAACGTTCTTAAATTTTCTGGAAGAACGAACACGTATATTAGAAGGTTTACAGAAAACAAATTATTTTAATTCTAAAGTCTCACAACCTAAATTATCTAATAGTAATTCAAATCAGAAATTTCGTGCTGAAACATTGTTAATGCATATTTCTAATGTGTCACATGTATGTGTGGTTTGCAATCAAACCCACCCAATCTATCGTTGCGACAGATTCAAAGAATTACCAGTAGCTGAGAGATTTTCTGTAGTAAAAAAGCATTCCTTGTGTATAAAATGTTTTACCCCCTCACATAAAGTGGTAGAATGCAAATTTAAATATAACTGTAAGCTATGTGGCAACCCCCATAATTCACTTTTGCATTTGGCATCTAATACAGAAAAAAAGAAAAGCGAATTTTCGGAATCACGCGAAAATGACTGCAAGCGTTCCGGCGCTTTGGAGGATCAGCCCCTTGAAGAGCCCCCACTATCTGTCTGTGCTAGTACAAGCTGCTCTCCTGATAACCCTCAGACTGTTTTTTTGGCCACAGCTGTGATTTATGTGAAGAATGCAGCTGGAAAGAGACAACCCTTACGGTTTTTGCTAGACTCTGGTAGTATGGGGAATGTTTTATGCAGAGACACCGCCAATTTGCTGAGTTTGAAACAAGAAAAAAATAAATATGCCAATCGCAGGATTAAATGGAACTGTCATTCCGATTAAATCGAAGGTACGCGTTGAAATTTCTAACTCGCCTTTCTAACCTCGATTTCGTTAGGGTTTCAGACTTTCTCATTGTACCAAAAATCACAAACATAACGCCCGCAAGG
Organism: Cheiracanthium punctorium; assembly: GCA_038373885.1. Classification (NCBI taxonomy): domain Eukaryota; kingdom Metazoa; phylum Arthropoda; class Arachnida; order Araneae; family Cheiracanthiidae; genus Cheiracanthium; species Cheiracanthium punctorium. Next base: position 72,375 of record JAWZYV010007621.1, read on the forward strand.
CATTTAAATATTGATTTTAGAAAATTGCCTAGTGGTGTAAATTTAGCAGATCCGGTATTTTATAAACCCGGAAAAATCGATGGTTTACTTGGGGCACAATTATTTTTTGATATATTGAAATCAGAAAAATTGAAACTTAGGGACTCTAGCTTAATTCTTCAAGACAGTGTTTTCGGTTTTATCGGTAGCCGCTCAAATGACATTTCAACCGAGACCAGCGATTATTATTGTGGGTTATTACAGGAATCTGATAGCATTGACGACTCACTCAAAAGGTTTTTTGAAATTGAAACAATTGATGAGTCTATACCTATTTTAAGTGACGAAGAGAAGGAATGCGAAAGGCATTTTATGGAAACGCATTACAGAATGGCAGATGGACGATATATGGTTCAAATGCCCTTGAAAACGGGCGAGGTTTTGGGGGATTCAAGAGAAATAGCGGCTGCTCGATTAGAATCGCTATGGAAAAGGTTAAATCGAGATCCTAACTTGCAGTCCCTATACACAGAATTTATGAAAGAATATCGGGAATTGGGGCATATGGTGGAAGCTCCCAACGATCGAGAACCAGATGTTAGCTACTATTTTCCTCATCACGGAATCTATCGTCCGAATAATACATCAACGAAGTTAAGAGTAGTGTTTAACGGTTCTGCTAAAACATCTACTGGTGTTTCTTTAAATCAGCTCCAGAAAAATGGGAAAATACCCCAGCAAGATCTGTTTTCAATAATGCTTCGTTTCAGAAAACATGCGTATGCCTTTACAGCAGATATTAGAATGATGTACCGCCAAATTCTAATTCATCCATCGCAAAGAGATTTACTTCGAATTTTATGGAAGGAAGGCGAATCCCAACCAGTTAAAGCATACCAACTTTGCACTATTACTTATGGCACAACAAACGCCTCTTATCTAGCAACAAGAACATTGAAACAGCTGTTTGATGATGAAGAAGAATCATTTCCTGAAGCAGCGGCTGTTGGACGAGAAGATTTCTACATAGACGATATCCTTACGGGATCTAGTGATTTAGAAGGTGCAAAGAATTTACAAGACCAGTTAGTTCAGTTACTAGAGCGCGGAAAAATGTATCTTCATAAATGGAGTTCAAATAATGTCGATCTCCTCCGCAGTATTTCAAGTAATGAAAATTATGCTTTCGATGACTCGAACCAAGTGAAATCTGTTAAGGCTTTAGGAGTGCTGTGGAACCCTCAAGACGACTGTTTTACCTTTAAGGTAAAGATTCAACAACAAGGGACATACACTAAAAGAACTGTTCTCTCGGACATTTCGAAGATCTTTGACCCCTTAGGTTTGATTGGTCCAGTTGTGACTAGAGCTAAGGTGTTCATGCAATGCCTCTGGCTTCTACATTTGAATTGGGATTCACCTCTACCGGAAGACGTTAAAGGAAAATGGTTAGAATTCGTGTCTCAACTTAAGAGTATTGAAAATCTTAGCATACCAAGATATTTTCCTAATGATGACAGTATTATTTTACACGGATTTGCGGATGCATCAAGCATAGCCTTTGGAGCTGCTATTTATGCTCAGTGGAAGCAAGGAAATGGAACAAGTTTTGTTCACCTTCTTTGCAGCAAATCAAGAGTTGCACCAATTAAGCCGGTTTCAATTCCTCGTCTTGAGCTTCTTGCGGCACATCTACTGTCGCATCTTACTCGAAGGTAGTTAAAGCCTTAAATATTAAGGTCTGTACGACAGTTCTATGGACAGATTCAACTATCGTTCTCGCATGGTTGAAAAGGTCGTCTCATGAGTTGAAAATATTTGTCGGCAATCGAGTTTCGACGATTCAAGAACTGACAAAGGACTATCAGTGGAGACATGTGCCTTCAGCTGACAATCCTGCCGATCTCGTTTCGCGAGGCCTTGCTCCTGATCAGATGCAGACCCAAGACTTGTGGTGGAAAGGTCCAGCCTTTCTCTCAAACTTCACGGATTCGCAAGAAGACTATAATTTAGAATGCGTCACAGACACTAGTGAATATAACTGAACTTAAAAAACCAATGAACATTAGCTTAGCTTCTACAGTGGATAATCCAGTGTTATCAGATCTTATTTCTTTTACTAATAACTATATGAAATTAATAAGAATTATTAGTTTTCTTTATAGGTTCATCGGAAATTGTAGAAAAGGAAATCTTACAGGTCCCATTTCCAGTAAGGAGCTGTTAAGGGCAGAACAGACTGTTCTGAGATGGGTCCAAAAGGGCAGTTTTAATAAAGAGTATAACGTAATAAAGGAAGGGAAACGTCTTCCAGGTAAAAGTTCTTTGAAAACCTTAAATCCTTTTATTGACGAGAACGGCTTACTTAGAGTCGGTGGTCGACTTCAAAATTCAAGGGTTAGTTTTGATCAAAAACATCAAATTATTCTTCCGGCGAAAAATAAGGTAACTTGTTTAATCTTAGAATTTTATCACAAAAAATATCTTCATTCTGGCCCACAATCCCTTTTGTTCTACACTAGACAAAAATTTTGGCCTATTAATGGAAGGAATTTGACTCGAAAAATTGTTCATAATTGTGTCATATGCGTTAAAAACAGACCAGTTACTGTAGATCAGTTAATGGGAAACCCTCCTCCTGAAAGAGTTACTGCTAGTCCTCCCTTTACAAACACTGGGGTTGATTTTGCAGGCCCATTCTATATTAAATATAGAAACCAAAGAAAGGGGATTCTTCATAAAGTTTACATCGCAATTTTTGTTTGCATGGTCACAAAGGCTATTCACATAGAAATGGTAAGTGACCTCTCATCTGAGGCATTTATATCAACATTGAAAAGATTTTTCGCTAGAAGAGGTAAATGCCACACCTTATTCTCTGATAATGCTACCAATTTTGTGGGAGCCCACTCGGAGCTTAAGCGCCTTCATGGCTTGATAATCCATCCTGATGTGTTGTTAGGAAATTTCCTTGCGTCAGATGGAATCAATTGGAAGTTTATTCCTCCTGGAGCTCCAAATTTTGGCGGGCTGTGGGAAGCAGGCGTTAAGTCGTTTAAACATTATTTGAGGAGGGCCGTGGGAAATGCTAAATTGAACTATGAAGAATTTAATACGGTAATTGCAGAAATTGGAGGGATTCTAAATTCTAGACCGCTGACACCAATGTCATCGGATGTTAATGATCTGGAGGTTTTAACCCCCGGACATTTTCTAATAGGACGACCCATAAATACGGTAGCAGAACCAGACATTGTAAATGTACCTGAAAATCGTCTTTCTAGGTGGAAACGTATAGAAAAATTAACTCAAATCATTTGGAAAAGATGGAGTGTAGATTACTTGAGTCACTTCCAACAACGTCAAAAGTGGCAAGTGTTAAAAAATAATGTAAAAACGGGTATGATGGTCATTTTAAAGGAAGACAATCTTCCAAAATGTAAATGGGTTCTTGGCAGAATTACAGATGCAATTCAGGGACCTGACAGATGTGTAAGAGTAGTTAAAGTACGTACTCCATGTGGTGTATTAACAAGGTCAATATCCAAGATATGTATTCTTCCTGTCAACACAGATAATTAAGGACTGTAATTTTCATGTTATTCATTTTATTATACTTTGGTACTTATTCATTATTATTTTTCACTGTTTGTACTTTCTTATTTTGTATTTCTGATTATTTTATTCATTATATTTTAATTGTGGTAATTGTTTTATATTATAAAATTGTTGAATGAAAACATTCAACGGAGGCCGGGATGTTACGTCCTAAAATGCAACTGCTTGGGCGATAACACGCAAAGACTAGAACGCCTAATGTGTTTACATACCTTCTCCCTATCTTTCTCTTCGCTTTGGATTTCGTGCTGTATGGTCAGCAGATTTGTAGGGGCAATAGAAGCCCAGTTAATTCGTTAAATTGATTAGCTATTGTGCTAAATTAAATGTAAATATGTTTTGATATGTACATACTGTAAATAAAGTTCACTTTAAGTATCGACGGACTATTGTAGCACTTTCCAGTAATGTCTTTTCAAATTTCATCCACATAATTAACACGGTTATGTATGTATTTAAATCACAGCCAATATAATGGAAATGCCTTATGAGCTGCTAGGCAGACCTAGACAAAAGGCAAAACTAAATTCGAACTGAAAAAACTTACTTAAAAATCTTCTGCGAAAAAAGGTGTGACCCTCAAGAATAATTATTTTTAAGTAACCTTAAAGTTATGATGCAGGATGGTAGCAATCTCTCTGAAGCTTTTTAATATCATTTAATTTTACTTAAAGTTAATATGTACATTGTATGTACAAATAATTTTCTGAACATCTCCGTCTAGAAGTATTCTTCTAAGACGGAGTTGACGAACTTGCACTGTCAGTGACCCTGGTTGCAGAAAACATGTGATGCCTGTCGCAAATTCTTGAGAAGGTTTGTAGACTATTTCCTAGTTCATATCAGCCGCTCCACTGCTTGTTATTCCGCAATGATGTTGTGTGCCATGTCTGAAGACTGCTCGTACATAAAGCTCCTTCTACGCAATGCTGTTAGAGCATGTAACACCCTCCATCAAGGTAAACATACACACACTAGCCAGTTAATTGAATTTGAATAGAGACCCTCAGGAACACTGGTCACTAAATGAGTTTGCTTCCATACTCGTGGATTACCCCAAACACTGCTTATGATGTGGAAGTCCAGTTCTATGGCCACCATGATTGCCAGATCTCATACCATTGTATATTCTAACGGAGCTGTTTGAAAGGAATTGGTGTACCAAGTTTTTGTGAATACACCGACTTAGTTGGTCTGCATACTGCTTGTAGACTGTACTGTTAATTGAAAATAGTGAAATTGTGAACTATAATTGTGAAAATTGTTTTCTACTCTTCAAGAAAAAGAACTGCAGGCATTAAAGAAGATCTTAAATTTATGTAATACTTTGCTGCATTTTTGTATGATAAATAAAAAATATGCCTTTTAAAATTATGGATAATTGTGAAAATTGTTTTCTACTCTTCAAGAAAAAGAACTGCAGGCATTAAAGAAGATCTTAAATTTATGTAATACTTTGCTGCATTTTTGTATGATAAATAAAAAATATGCCTTTTAAAATTATGGATAATTGTGAAAATTGTTTTCTACTCTTCAAGAAAAAAAAAAAAAAACTGCAGGCATTAAAGAAGATCTTAAATTTATGTAATACTTTGCTGCATTTTTATATGATAAATAAAAAGTATGCCTTTTAAAATTATGGATACATAAACTTTTTCATAAGGTAAGTGCGAAAAATTTTTATTTTCTGTTTTGGACCCCTTTTTAATGAACAAAATTATCGATCCCAATGAATTCGTTAAATTGGTGTCCAACTGTATCTTACTAATATTTTTTTTAAATAATAATGAAAAGTACCCAAACCCACAGTTAAATTATAGTGTCATTAAATGACAAATTTTCTGATAATTCTTTATTTAAAGTAATTAAAAAACTTTGTAAAGAACACACATAAAAAGTAATAGGTAAGAGGATACGCACGTTTCGTTCAAAAATTGTTTTGAACTTCATCAGTCTAAGCCCTTCGTCGTAAAGAACACAGGGTTAATTACTTTATCGTTTAACACCAGTATTTTGAGTGATTTTTCAATTCTTTATTTAGTTTTTATTTCAATTCTTTAAAATCTCAAAACAGATTTTTGAACTGTCTTAGGAAATTCAAAATGTTCCATTGCTTGAATTTTTTTTAACTTACTGTAATTTGATTAAAAGATCATTCATAAATGTTCCGATTATTCAAATTTTCCAGATAATTGAGGTTTCTCAATACAACTTCAAATAATAATTGAAACACAATTTTACTGATAACACTGGCACATACACAAAAAAAAGCTGTTTGTACATCGGATGCCACCTATCTACCAGCATGTATTTCGACCTGCTGAATCCAAATTTTAAGTCAGTTTAAGCCATACACCCTCGAGTATCGAGTAAATTGAAAAAATAGCGTAAATTGGATAAATGGTAATTAGAAACATTTATGAATCTAAACCAAGCGTAATTCTAATGTATTTCAATCCGCTGAATACAAATTTAAAGTGTATTTTAGATTATAAACCGTTCTAAATCTCAAAAACATGGAAAAAAAAAACTTGAAAAATGTTAAAAATAGCAAAAAATCATCATTGTATTAATGAAAAAAATTTTGTTGACCCAAATCAAAGAGTATTTTTATGTAATTTGATTTGCTTAATCCAAATCTAAAATATATTTGGCTTAGAATCCCTCAAACTCTCAAAAAATCGCAAAAAACTGATAAAATAGCAAAAGTTACAGTTTAAAAAATTGAAAAAAATCTATAAAACATTATTAAATACGTTTCTTGTATTTTTTTATGCGTAAATATAAAATGTGAAAATGCAAAAAAATTGTAATATCTCTAAAAAATGATGTATAAACAGAGTAGGGAGAGCGATTTTCTCAGATTTTAAAATCTGAGAAAAATGCAGAACGGTTTATAATCTAAATACACTTTAAATTTGTATTCAGCGGATCGAAATACATAAGAATTATGCTTGGTTTAGATTCATAATTTTTTTTAATTACCATTTATCCAATTTATGCTATTTTTTCAATGTACTCGATACTCGAGGGTGTACGGCTTAAACTGACTTAAAATTCGGATTTAGCGGGTCGAAATACATGCCGGTAGATAGGTGGCGTCCGATTTACAAGCAACTTTTCTTTTGTGTGTGTGTGCTGGTGAATTTTTTACCCGGTAGAATTTTGTAATGTTTTCTGCACCAAGCTGCAGAAATACAAAAAATTTTCACTATATATATATATATATACACACACACACACACACACACACACTGCAGTATTCAATATATATATATATATATATATATATATAATATAAAATAGCTAAACTTACGTAATATGGAATCCCAAGTAAAACATTAAGAGATAGCACATAATAACAATTGCAAAACTGAAACCATGAAATAATAAATGATAATCCAGAGGTATAAATATTTAACCATATGTTAGTTAAGTTAACCATACTAACCTAAGTTAACCAAATGTAAACATTTACAAATCAGTAAAATGTCACGACAAATACCACTTTTATGAATGTTTCAATTTTGAAATGTTTAATGGGTATTTACAGTTGTCACACCTTAGAAACGATAAGAGGAGGAGCATGCTGAGGTGTCCTATCGAGTCAAATGCATAATTTTTAACATTTCAAAATTTTTAATTTAATTTTTAATTGTGATGAAATGAAGTAAGTAATCAGAAATTTTACTCTTCAGAGATAACTTTAGTAGTTATTATGATTACATAAAAGGAAGTTTGGGTGGCCCCTAAAAATCAGGGGCCCAGGGCATGTGCCCCGAATGCTTCGCCATAAATCAGTCCCTGAGCATATACATATATCTATTACAGAAAAATGGGATCTCTGAAATAACATGGTTTACATAAATTGTCCATTAAGAGTTATGTTTAGTGGTAACTGAAGTATTTTTTATCAATTATTTCAAATAATTGCAATTTTTTAACTATATCTTTCCCCTTGTTCTTTATACTCATGGTGTGATCTCATAACTTTAGCTATATTTTTAGTGCACAGTTTTAATAGCTGACTTACTTTTATAATCAAAAGCTATGTGTGTTTTATCAGCTAAACAAAGTAATTAAAATTATGTGATGAAATATGTATTCAAAGTAAAAAAACAAGGATTGTTCTGTCCACTGGCATACTAAGTATTTAAAGTTTCAAGAATAATATTAAAATAAAAGTATAGATTTTTAAATATATAAATGCGTATGAGTGAAATAGGAAGTTTTATAACATTTAAATGTTTGAATAAAATATAAGAATGGACCCAGCATCTGTGTAAAAATGCGGCCTCCATTACAAGAGTGGTTTCAAGATGCATCCGCCATGTTATACCTGAAATTTTTGTAGAAAAAGCTTGTCTTAAATCAAAGACAAGCTAAATATGAAATTTTAGTAAATATTTCCAAATAGTTGTATGCTTATAAGGTAAGTGATATTTCGTTATTTATTTGCTCAGTTATGTTCGTAAATATGTACATTCACTTAGATAGCTTTTCTATATACTTAAAATAATTATAAGCACAAATTGTTATCTTTATTTATTTTAAAATTACAAAATGTGTACCTTGGGTATATTTTGACATTTTGAGCAATTGATTTTAATAGCTCACTTATGTTTTTAATGGAAATTTTGATATCTGCAATTTTTTTCAATTAAACAAAAGAATCAAAATTACAATGATAAAATATCTATTAGTAATCTAAAGTAAATTTAACAAGGGGGATTATCTCGCCAGTGATATAACCAAAATTGAATATTTCAGTTTTCAAGTCTAATGTAAAATTAAAAAGTATGATAATATATTTTAAGAAATCTGAATATCTAAAGTGAAATGCAACATTTTAAAAAATGAACTGCCTGAAATTAGAATTGTTTAGTTTAAAACTACAATCTTTATAAAATAATATATAATAATAATGCTGTAGAAAATCTTATTTGGCCCATTAAATTCTTAAGAATATCTGCAGAATAATACAGCTACTAAAAAAACTGCAGAAATTCTTAAGTTATTTGGCCCATACATTTCTTAAGAATATCTGCAGAATAATACAGCTTCTAAAAATCTGCAGAAAATCTTAAGTTATTTGGCCCATTCAGTTCTTAAGAAAATCTGCAGAATATATTCTGCAGATTTTCTTAAGAATTGAATGGGACAAATAACTTAAGATTTTCTGCAGTTTTTTTTTAAAGAAAATCTTAAGATTATTTTTAGTGGGGTTACTTCCATAAAATGGATATAAATTTCAATCAGCCGCTCTTATCCTCAAAATTGCATTAATCCGTGTCTGATTCGAAGTTTCCTTAGAATTTTCTTTGTAACGATATCTTGAGAAGAAAAGAAAAAAGAAAACTTACTTATTTTTTATAAGTCAAATCAATCCTACTTTCTTTTAAACATGCGAATCGGTCAGTGATGTCCCCATAAAAAGACGTTGTTTTAATTCAGATATCAATAATTTTAAAAGCTCTTTAAAATTTCCCATGTTTAAATAATTTTCTCGCTCGCCATGTCCTCTAAATGCCAGTTCTTGCTCACTTAAAAACAATACTGCTTTGATGGGTAATTGTCCATTCATAAGCGTCTATTCAGGCTTATCTTATTGATAAATTCAGCAATATAAAGTCGAGAGTTTTCCAAACATATGTTCTCCTTACCCCCTCCCTCAGTTCTCGTCCGAGCCAATCAGTTAGTCGAGTTCTCAAATTCAGCCGCCGTTAGAAAATCTTTCATCGGCTGTACCAGCTGCATACTCCCTATGCCGGAGAGGCTGCTTACGTAGTCGTTGTCATGGCAACGGTGCTGCCAATTTTCTTTCTCTTGGCTGAACCAAAGATTTTCCCAATTGAATTGCGGGAAGATTAAAGTGCTTTTTTTCTGAATGAGCGATCCGGCCACAATACGTTTTTTTTTTTTTTTTTTTCGGAGATTTTTTTAGTTTACCGTAGGAATTCTACAATTCTAATCTGAATTTAGGAAAATTAGTCGAATAAATTATTTCAAAGTATGTGCTGATAATTTCAAGTGCAGCCCGGCTGTACTTGCTGTTTCCCACGAGCCGCCACTGATTGATTATTGCAGTACTTTTAGTGTTTTTTCGTAGGCCAACCTTACAAGAATATATTAATGATTTTTAAGAAGTTATCGGCTAATTTTTTCACTTCAATATTTTGGTATACTACTGATATATTTTCAAATAATACAAAAAAATAGCCTTTCTATTGGACGCTCCAACAAACGCCTTTTGTCGATAAAAACAAATGTGGTGGGTGACAGTATGTAAAATACCTGATCACACGCACGTAATTTTAAACAGTTATTGCTACACCCTTATAAAAATGATTTCAAAACAAAATAAGTAAGTATGCATTCTACCAAAGAACACGTAGCGATTTTAGTAGTAAAAATCTCGATTAAATGATGTTGTATTGAAGCTCATTAGGGTTATGGGAGGAAATTATTTAACGTATTATTAAGAGAAGTGACGAGACATGTGTATGACTAGTAAAAATATCTAAATATTTTTTAATGATTTTGTCGATTGTACCAATAGAATGCATTTCATTTCATATGTTGACAAACAATGTGTAAAACATGTATACATGATGAATATAGTAAAAATTCTCATTTCGAACTTCTGAGCTCTGGAATTTCTATATTCCGGATAAAATTGAACCCTTAAATAACATTAATATTAACATTAATAATATTAATATTAATATTAATACCTGTATTTAACCTGAAAGAAATTAAGACTTTATTATACAGGGTCATAAATTTAAAACAGTACCGGTGGCTTTTCTTATAACCCTTAACTTTGACGGATGTGACAAATAACGCTGAAATATAGTTGTTTGAATTCTGTTTAAGCATGGGAGACAATTTCTAACACATAGTTCGACTGTTAAAACTTTATTTGTGAGGTAAACCAGACATGGAGACACACAGCATTACTTGATACTGTGACAATTTAATGTTTGAAAAATATAATTTAATTCGCATTTTTTACATTATCAATCCTTACAGCAAATATTGAAAATATTCACCACCATTTTGAAAGCAACCATGAAAACTTCGAACCAAGTTTTCTGACATTCTTCTCAACATTGTTGGTGTTACTGACGAGATTTCTACATTTATGGTTTGTTTTAATTCATCAATGTTTGCTGGACTTCTTTGGAAAAAGTCAATTGTTTTTATGTTTGCATTCAAAATGGTGGCAAACATTTTCAACATTTGCTATGAAGAATGATAATGTAAAAAATTTGAATTAAATTATGCTTTTTAAAAATAAAATTATTACAGGATTAAGTAACGCTGTGCGTCTCCATTTCTGTTTTACCTCACAAATAAAGTTGTAACAGTCCAACAGTGTTGTAAATTGTCTCCCGCACTTAAAGAAGGTTCGAACAATTATACATCAGTGTTAGAATTATTGCCACATTCTCCAGCTTTAAATTTAGCAAGAAAAACCAACGGGTATTCTTTTAAATTGATCACCCTGTATATACGTAGATATATATATTTATTTAAAACATAAACTATTCGTGCTGCTTATATTTCCGCAACTATTATTATTTTTTCTTTTTTTTTCTTTTTTTCTTCTCAAGAAAATTATATTTTTTTTTACATATTTATTTTATTATTACATTTTCTTTACATATATGATTCAAATAAGAAGGATTTCTATAATCCGGAATCGATAATAAAGACCGAGCGGTAGTTTTACTGTATAACATTTCAAATAAAGTAATCAAAATTGAAGTAAGCATATTTTGTTTCTGAACTAATATTAGCTATTCCGATTTATAATCTTATTATTCAAAACCGATACGATGCCACAAATTTAAGCTTTATTGATAAAGTGATGTTTGACAACAGATAGGTTAAATTATGTGAATTCACTATACTAAGGTCTATCGGCGCTTAAAGAAATACTTTACATACTCTTATCTATTGCTTTCAATTTAAATTTTAAATAAACGGTAAACCTCTCCAGAATACTCGTACAGCTAGGGCAACTGGTGTAAAGAACAATATAAAATAAATTTTTAGCTATTTTATTGCCCAACTGAGCTGAAATTTTGCAATCGAACGCATTTTAGGTAACAACACAGTAGCTAGCTACACTTTGGATTTAATGTCACTATTTTGGGTTATTTGGAAGTCTGTATGTTCCCAGACATTACATCAACAAAACTAGATATATAATATACAAAACGAAGCCTTTTATTATATATTTATAACCATAAGAAAAAATTATTTAATTTAATTATTTAACTTACAGCAACAGTGATTATTAGCTGAAAAATTATTATGTTTTTTGAGAAGGAAATAGTACCACGTCTTGCAAAATATATTTATGTGTCTGACTGAGATGTTTGCATAATCTATAGAGAGGCGGATTAACGAAATATTTGACTGGTCCATTACTCCCAGGATCACCCTAACTACACTCAATAGTAACATTTGCATACTAACTATTAGACATTTACAGAGTAACTATTAAATGCACTACTATATACATTTTTAAACTTTTATAAATGGCATGCAAAATATTTTAAAAGTTACCTTCTTTTAATTTCTCATACATCTTTGAAACTTCTCATTTGCATCTTATTTTTGCTCTTTCCTGCTGAAAAAGGCAAAAATCATTGGACTTCAGTATTCTGAGAAAGAAACGCCCAGTTGTTGATCAAAAAGAGCATCAAATTTATTTCATAAACTGAAAGTTTCTCCGAAAATTCTTATGCACCATGGGGGGAGAAGCATAGTTTATTCTCTAAAGGCAAGCATGAGTTTATACTCTTAAGGCAATTTTTGTTTGTAAAAAATAAATACATCATTATCACTCAGTGAATATTTCTCTTTTACATAATGCAGCTAACAAAGTTACTTTAGAACAAAATGTTTCTTTACTTAACGCTGTAATGATTATTTTAAACATGAGAAAGGGAAATGGAATTTCAAAATTACGATTAACAAGGTTAAGAAAAAGGCACATTTTCAAAATTAAGCTTATACTTGAAGGCATTTTGAAAGCATGAATAAACATTACGCAACAGTGGTATTGCTGCATTTAACATTAAGTGTTCAAATTAAAATTTTTTTAAAGTAAAATGTATTGCTATTAATTAAATCATTTTTAAAGTACTCGTCAAAAATACTATGGCATAAATACATGTCAGTTTATAAAAATGATATATGCATAGAAAAGAAGAAATCTTAAAGAACTTTATACAGTGTGCCCCTAAAGTTCGTTGTCACTCCAATAATTTCAGAAAGGCGAGAGCTATAGTCATAAAAGTGGGGTCTAGATATAGTAAAGCTGCCATGTACTATGCAAGAAAGCCGCTTACAGCGCCAGCTGGAGGCTAAATTTGGAGTTAGTGTGCTTATCTCAAAAACGGTACGAGATACGGGAAAAAAGTCAAATACAGAGTTGTTCAGCATGACCTATTTATTATAGAAGACATCTAGCGACATTAATGTTAAAAATTGAAGGCATAAAAACATAGAATCATAAATGACAGATATTACTTTACACTAAATAAAATACGCTATTTTAAAATTAACGGAATTTCTTACGTTCGCGTGAAATTGATTGCTTTTACGTGTTTTACTGTACTTTAATTATAAAAAAATACATTTATAAGGGCTTTAACTATAACATTAAAGTATAGCATTTTCAGTTTTCATAACATTACTCAAATTTTCATCTGCCGTAAGTTGAGTCAAACTTCGAAATTAAAAATGTCTTTAAAATAATGCTTTTATTATTTTTACTTTGGTAAATTTGAATAATCTTAAATGTAAGCAAATTCAATCTTTCAAATATTTAAAGAGATCCCTAAAATGTAAAATAACCGTAATAATAGTAATTTTTTTCAATGATGGACAAGCAATAAACATTTACAAAACATTTAGAGTGACACAATTTCTTCTTGTTGCTTACATTAAATTTCACAGCACTTAACAGACCTTCTCATAGGAAATATTGACTATGAAAATGCTAAACTCTTATATTTATTTCAAGGTTTTAAATGTGAACTGTAGAAAAATGTAAAAGTTTACTTCTTTGACTTTCTCATCAATCTCTGAAACTTCCCATTTTCTTTTCATATTACTTTTTACCCTCAAAAAAGTAAAATAAATTTGATTTCAGTAATCTAAAAAAGAAACATATAGTTGTTGAAGAAAAAGACGAGTAAAGTAATTGCATAGACGGAAAGTTTCTGCAAAACTGTTTATGCACCATGGGGGAGTAATGAGGTTATTCTCTGAGTGCAATATTTGTTTGTAAAAAAAAATACCATAATTACTTATGTTTTTTTCTCTTAAATAATGAAGCTAACAAAATAACTTTTTAAAGAAAATACTTCTTTACTCACCACTTGCAATGATTTTCTTAAAAACATGAACTGGAGAAATGAACTTTAAAAATTATATTTGCGGAATTAAAGAAATAGCAGACTTGAAATTCAGCTTGACTTTTTTTAAATACTATGAATAAACTTATAGCAGCTAGACGACTCTTGCGATGATGTACTGTACAAAATATATCTTTTAAGGGATGTTCTTTTTTATTAATTAAATCATTTCTACAAGGCTCGAGAAAGTCCTTAAAATTGTTATCAGAAATACTCAGACTATATCGATTTCAGTTTATAAAGTAATATAAATGCTACACAGGGGCCATTTTTTTTTAATTCCCAGAACTTGTTCCATACAAAATAAGTATAAATTCTTTCAATCTGTATTTTTATAATGATCGAATAATTCCTACATATTCATATTTCAATGAATTAGGAATAGTTTTCCATTATTTTTAGTGTCGTTTTTTGCCCAATACATTTCTGTATTTAACAAAATATCATTTATTGGTCATTCAAATGGACTCGTTCAGCAGGAATTCACATTCTCCGTCTGCATTCTTTTTATTGAGATGTACACCAATGCCCCCTGTTTATTTCCAGTTAGGGTGTATGAACAGTTTCTTTCTAATTCGCCTCCGTAATGTTGGCAATTACTGAAAATTAGAGTAAATCTGAAATTCTGTAACCGTCAATGATGCAGGATTTTTTTTACCTCTTTGAAACTCTATAATTATTAATAGTAAATGGCAGAAATTTGCAAGAAATTTGTCAAAAGTCAAATTTGTTTAGATATTAATTCTTTTTTTTTCTTTTTCATTTACACGATAACCGTACAATCATAAGCATATCGATTATTCTAAGAATTGCTTGAAGATAAAGGAAAAACAAAGCATAAAACCGTGATTAATATTCAGTAATATAGGAAAATTTCTTTTTTAATAATTTAATAATCAAACTATTGTGTTTAGTCAAAATATGTATGAATAAAATCTGCTTTTGGTAAACCAAATCGGATAATTTTACGAAGAACATGAGAGAGCAAATTTTTATGTTTTAGTGAAACAACACGAAGTATAACTAAATATTTAGTTATTTCTCTCTTATCCATCTGCTATAGTATAGCCCTCAACTTTTTTTTATACTGTGTCATAGACACCAAATGAGTAATAAATATATTTTTAAAACTTCGTATGTAAAACTTCGTTTGGCCTTCGTCCTTGACTATTTTCTTTTTCAGTACTTCATTGCCATTTGCAAAACGTCGTCTCCTCAAACCTTCACCGTAGAAAAATGAATGTGCTAAAGAGGTTGAGGTTTAGTTTTTATAAGACCTCCATCTATGTCGTCGCCACTTCTTCTATCAAAATTGTTAATTTTTTGGCATCGATATGTACGCAATACTTTTCCTGCGGCAAAAAGAATGATCAGAGGAATCTATCTTTACAATGGGTTTAATTAAAGAAGAGGCGTCTTTAACACCCTCAGAGAGAAGATTAGTTACCCTGTAATTAAACAGGTTACAATTTTTTTACGGTGAGTCTTGGATAGATTCCTGTTACGATTGATAAAAGCTCTAAAAGCTTGGTGGTTCACTTTGGAAGCAAAATTTCATCTATAAAATTGGGTTTTTCTTTAATGTGTTACTTCATTACCAAGGTTTATTTAAAACACGATTCAAAGCTCCATAACAATTATTCAGCATGCAACGACATGCAAATCAGTCAAAATTCGGATTTTTGGTGGAATTTGGATTTAGTTACGCGTACAAATCGAGCTTCACCTTCCTTTGGTTTGTCATATTTTTTTTCTTGAAGTTCTGACCCTAATAAAGGATCTCTGAAAGTTTCAGACCCCTTCTCACCCCTATTCGGTCACAGTAAATTTTTGAATATAGTAATAGGCCCCGCCCGCGTCTCATTCTCTCTGGCAGGAACACAATCAGTTCCCCGCGTACCCGCGACTCTGTGTTTTTGTTTCACACTTGTTTTGAGGGGGGAAAAGGGCAGGTGATTAATTCAACATGCTTCTGTTTGAACTAGGAAAGTGTATAATGTCATCTGGGTAGACAATAGTAAAAAGTCTTCGTTCGTACTGCGACGAATACGGACATTTTCAACATTTTGATGATATCTTCAGATCCAATAATCACTAGTTTAACACCGCTTCCGAAGAAGAAAATCCTTCCGCTAACTGATGGGACAAAGGAATTGTTATTTCTTGAAGGTACCTCAAACTGATGAGTGAAACAATTGAAAAAGAAAAGTGAAAACAACTTTTTAAAGAATTTTCAAAATTTTTTTTAGATTTATTCTGAAATTTATATAAACTGCTTATTTATTCTCAAATTTATTTAAACTATTTATTTATTCTGATATTTTCCCTGAGTTTTTAAAATGCTTTATCTATTCTGAGTTTTTTTTTGGGGGGGAGGGGGGGGGAGAGATTTATTTTGAAATTAATTGGAACTGATTACTTATTCTTAGATTTATTCCGAAAAGCTTGAGTCATTTATCTTAAATTTATTCTGGAATTTCTCTTTTTGTTTATTCATTCTGATACGAGTGGAGGCAGGCCTTCTTCACTCCAAAAATTTATTTTTATCTAAAAATTTATTTTTTATCTATACCTGTTTCTTTTAAAAAGTGATAGGTGCTAAAAAATGTTAAAGGACGATATGCACCAGGTAAATCTAGTATTTTCAAATATGAAACTACTTATAGAACAAGAATTAATTTAATAAATTTGTCGAATTTTTACGGAAGTCGAATGTAGTTGACATTTCATAAAAAATCCCCCCTGGGGATTAGGAATACATTTTTTTTAACCGCCCATATTTGTAGATCTGTAGGTATCTCTGGAACTTCTACTGATCCGAAAATCCCTCAGACACAGCAAATTCTGTCTTCAAAAACTGAAAAACACTTTTTAGCAAAAAAAAAAAAAAAAAAAAAAAAAAGGAGAAAAATGCATAAATGCCATAATTCACCGAGTTTTGGGACTAAGGTAGGTTTCTACAGTGAAACTATCTCAAACTTGTCATAATTTACGCGATTATGTTTTTTTTTCCCGAAATCGGGTGTTTCACCCCACTGTGCGTCGTCTCCTCAAACCTTCACCGTAGAAAAATGAATGTGCTAAAGAGGTTGAGGTTTAGTTTTTTATAAGACCTCCATCTATGTCGTCGCCACTTCTATCAAAATTGTTAATTTTTTGGCATCGATATGTACGCAATACTTTTCCTGCGGCAAAAAGAATGATCAGAGGAATCTATCTTTACAATGGGTTTAATTAAAGAAGAGGCGTCTTTAACACCCTCAGAGAGAAGATTAGTTACCCTGTAATTAAACAGGTTACAATTTTTTTACGGTGAGTCTTGGATAGATTCCTGTTACGATTGATAAAAGCTCTAAAAGCTTGGTGGTTCACTTTGGAAGCAAAATTTCATCTATAAAATTGGGTTTTTCTTTAATGTGTTACTTCATTACCAAGGTTTATTTAAAACACGATTCAAAGCTCCATAACAATTATTCAGCATGCAACGACTATATGTTTTAAGAAATCATTCACCAAAAAAGTTTTTTTCGATAAATGTTTCGAGATTTACATAAATCTTTTATTACAAAGAAGAAATTTTTTTTAATTAATTTAACAATCTTCTGTCAGTATGTTAAGATAAAAGCATTTTTAATATCATTCATTGTATTTACTTATGCACACATATAAATTTTCCAGTCTAACATAAACCCTTTATTTCTCTTATAAATTTGGTCGCATGATTCTAAATGCTAAAATAGCACTTCAAAGAGCCCTCTAAATAAACACACTGCTGTCTCAAACTTCCATTAGTCGTTTTACTCTAAAATGTTCAAATATTGTGTACACAAGCATAGTTATATACGATATTACGCCCCATATTCATATCTGCTGGTATACACAGTAGTAATGTGTTGAGGGATTAAGTTACTAAAGGTAGGCATTTGAATCCCTTTCATTCAAAATCTCATAATGGAGATTTGCTTGAAACAGTGAACCCTGAAACAACAAAGGGATTAAATCACTTAAAAGGTAATGCGATGTGTATTTTAAATAGCATGTTTTGGAAGAGCGACTATGTTATACATTTTCTCATAATTTACAGTCCTGTATGCATTTCGGAAAAGCGTGAATTTCAAGTATTGTTCACACACAAGGGAACAAAAACAAGCTTATAACAAAAATAAATGGCTGAGAGCCTTGTTCTTGTAAGAACCACATAATTGAAAAACAATTCACAGAAGAGTCACAAATAATAAAACGAGTTATGAAGACTTGTAAAAAATATTTGAAAAAATATTTCAAGAATTTGTAAATAGTTTAAACAAAAGCTGTTATGTAATAATCCATTACAAAGCTCTTATTATAGTATAGCCAATATTATGTAATAATCCATAACAAAGCTGTAGTAATCCATTAGCGTAAATGAATAAGTAATTGAGGAGGTGAATTAAGTCCGTAGGTCTTAATTTATCTTGAAATCGATTTGTAGATAACCTGATTTTTAACTTATGTACAAAGTTAACTGCATGAATGCATGAATAAAAGCCTGTATTAACAATCCATGGTAATAAACAAATTGCGTAAAATGGGTATTAGAAATTATTTCATCTTTCTTATTTATTCACTGGACTGTTTTTCTTCCTAATGAAAGCATATTAAGATTCCTACCTTTTGTTTCATTTCAAAATTGCTAGCGAAATTTTCTACGTTCACGGTGGACATGCAAATCCCAGAAATTGTTATTATTGCTTTATATCAAAGTAGACTTAAAAATTCTTTACGGTGATTGGTGGAAACTTTTCAAAACACGTTTGCTTTTCTTTGTACAAGATATGTAAATTTTGCAATTTTTTAGAATTCACGTCCAATTTGTAGCAGTCAATTCGTGCAGTCAAGATTCATATCATATTGAATCTTAAATCTATCAACTTTTTCACATCTTTTGTTTTAAGTTGGGAAATATATATTCTGCCACGGAGGTTGAAAATTAGTGTACTGTGTTGCGTTTGTCTCATAATTTGTTTAAATATGCCGTGTGCGTCGGTTGATAATGATCTTAAACGGTTTTATATTTTACCTGCATTTCAGCATACTTTTGAAATTCATTTATTATTTAATTTTTTTTTGTCTGTCCTTCCTATCCTATTCATCATTGAAGTAAAAAATATTCTCAAATGAAAATTAGAGCCATTTTTCACTTTTTGTAAAACGTTTTCTCCTTATTTTTAAAGTATGCATACCATGTTTCATTCAAATTCAACCTCTAGAAAGGGTACAAATATCTCAAATGTCTAAATATCATTACTTTAACAATAAACACCCTTTATTTCAAAACTGTAAAGGAGTTTTACTTCTACTAAGGAAATGCGAAAGCAAATTGGTCTAATAAAACAAGCTTGATACTTCCGAATTGTGATTATAATCATTTTCGGAAAAAAAAAACTTCGACATAGCATCTTTGCATTAATAATTTAACTCAGTGCTTTTAATGTTCGTTCATTTATGATGTATGCTCCATCTTGAAAAAATTTAGTCCATACTTATTTCCAGACGCTTGTTTTTATAATGTTTATGCTCTTTGAAATAAACATTGCTTAAATATACGAGAAGGTGCATCAAGTGTAAGAAGAACATTAAAAAATAAAATTTTGCTTAAACTGATTTGTATGAATGTGTAAAAGCATCAGAAAAAAACTGTTGCAAAGTATTTGTATTCATTTAAATCTTGTTTAGCAGCGATGCGTCTTTTATGAAAAACGTAATTTCCTGAATAGTTAAACGAATCTTATATATTTGTTACATAAATAAATAATGTGCATCGGAAGAGAGGATTTTAACTGCGCAAAAAAACTTTTCTATTTAAGCTCCAAGCAATTATATTTCACTATTTTATAGTCATTACTCGTGTCGTTTTGAATTTAGCACTGTATCTCATAAAATATGTTACATTTCTTCAATTTGATTGCAAAACATCAGAATAGCAATCGTAATTTTATATTTCAGTTAGTGGCGACTAATTAAGTATTTCTTGCATACTCTGAAATCTCGTAATTGTCATAGTAGATAGAACAAATTACAGTGATTTGTTCTATCCGTATTGAAAGTATCTGGCTGAATATATTAGATCTAGTAATAAGTTTTAAATCGCATGTCAAAGAAAGGAACCTACAATTTAGAACTTATAATAATACTTTTATTCGTCAGAGTAATTTTCATTATTTTCCAGCACCTTCCGCCATCGAAGATAGTAGTGCATGGATGCCAGCAGCGTACAAGAATTCATCTTCTGATGCGTTGAAGTCATCAATCTATTTTAAGACTTCGTCCAGTGTGTGGAAGTGTACAGAAGACAAACCATTGTTCATCAACTAAAATAAATGATAGTCCGAAGAGGTTGTGTCAGAGCTATATGACGGGTGTTCCAAAACTTCCCATTCAAGCTTTACTAACGTGTTCCTGTCCGGTTTTGGAACATGAGGCCTTGCAGTGTCATGGAGTAATTTGATGGGCCGCAAACCTTTACCAGTAAATGGACGTTTATGATTGATTTTCTGCTGCAGTAGCAGCAATTGTTGTTCATACTGTTCAGCAGTTACACTTTCACCGGGCTCCAGTAGTTCGTAGTCGAGTACACTCTTCATATCCCACCAGATGTATAGAAGAACTTTTTTGCAGTGACTGTTTCGTTTCGGCGTTGATGCTGTTGCTTCGGCGGTGTTCACCCAATATTTTTTGCGTTTTGCACTCTCATAATATATCCATTTTTTATCTCCTGTCACGATTTTCCGCAATAAAGCTTTTCTGTTTTGCCTGATTAGCAGATTCATGCACTTCAAAATACGTTCATCCTTGTTTCTCTGGCTCAATGCATGTGAAACCCATCTTCCTGCCTTCGGAATCTTTCCCATTGATAGTAAACGATAAAGAATTTTTTTTGTGACTCTCCTAATCGATCAGTACGTTTATTTTATTTTGAGCTGCATCTTCATCGAGCAGTATTTGCAAATCCTCATGTTAATCCTTCCGTGGAGCTCCGCCATGTTCTCGATCGCTAACATCTAAATTGCCCTCGTTGAAGCGTCGGAACCAATACTTGCATATACTTTTTGATACAACATCCTTGTCCGAAACAGAACAGATTGATTCACATGCTTTTGCGGTACTTTTTGGTTTCGTGAAGAATGCAGTGACAAATAAATGTCTTATTGTATGGCATCTTTGACCTTCAAAATTCCAACTTTATTTTAACTTTTCTCCCAGCTTCTGCCTCAATTTGATAACTCTAAACTGGTTTATATTACATGACACAAACGCGGTGTACTGAATGGTACGCTATTTTGCAGTAAGCTTCATAAAAAATTTGCTTTAAAACGTCTTACTGCACCCGATATATATATATATATATATATATTATAATCGAATAAACATATAACGTTATTTTATATATCCGGGTTATATTATATAATATCTGAATAATATACTTTACGTAATATATTTACATGTGTATTAAAAAATGTGATTTTTTTTATTGAACGAGAAACGTGTAGCTATAAATATAGGAAGTTTTATAATGTCCCACAAATCGTATCACATAACCATACATAAACGGAACCCCAGTTCTCTGAACATTTATTCCAATATATCATAAATTTATCCATATTGTTTTATAGCCTGCTGTGCTTCTTCCGCTATACGGAAACGTAGCTCTCAAATATGTACCTTCCTCTTGCAATGGCCTGGTTGCTAAGCTCCGTTCTTTAAGAACACGGAAAGTGAAGCAACACCGGCTTGGGAGGGTGAAAACTTATCACGTCTGGGCTGTGTACCGGAGCCGTGTACACTAATGGGAGCTGGTGCACTTAAAATCAGTTCGAGGCTCCAATGTCTTCCGTGTTCAAATCATATTTCTGGAAGTGATGATTTCAGATGCTAGATCTCTCATCTGGAAGTGGTTCGAAATTAGGGGAACCCGAGCAAAGTCAGGCTTCATTCTACTGGGGCTCATTAAAATGGAAGTCTTCTACTTTCGCCCATTACCATCCTATATGGGCGATCTGTCATGGCTTCGCGTTTGCCAGAAGGTATAAGAAACACCGACAACAACAGACGTTTCTCCAGAAGAGCAAACAATTGGTAAGTCAAAAAGCTAAATCAGGGCTATGCAGAGCGTGCTCAAGAATGTCGCACTTGAAACCATACTGGTGATCACGGGTTCGTTATGTTCACTGTTGTAGCTACAGCTTTCACATA
The DNA here is from genome assembly GCA_038373885.1 of Cheiracanthium punctorium. Classification (NCBI taxonomy): domain Eukaryota; kingdom Metazoa; phylum Arthropoda; class Arachnida; order Araneae; family Cheiracanthiidae; genus Cheiracanthium; species Cheiracanthium punctorium. The sequence continues at coordinate 94,640 of JAWZYV010007621.1, forward strand.
GGAGGGGTTCCATTCTTACTATAAAATTTCATTCACAATAAATTTTACTATAAATATTTTATAAAACCTTTCAATTACATTGTTTTCTTTTTAATAAATTTTATTTATTGCTCATTAAATTATAGAGTTAACAAAATTAAAATATTTCTTTCAATTTACAAAAATTTTCAAAATTTAGATCAAATTTAAAAATATACTTACCGTTTGTTATTTTGATGCACGATACAAAAGGTGAATATGCGTTCAAAATTAGCGTTTTCGCATGAACTACGGGAGTGCCTAGACCCCACAAATACCCCACTTATATACGAGGAGGAGAATCGAACTGCCCACTTATATTCGTGGGCAGTTCGATTCCCCTCCACCCTCTCCCTGCACAATGGCGACACAGAAGAATAACTTTCACCTCGGCGTTTTTATAAAGCAGAAAGCCAATTGATTATGGCAGATAAGCAAGTGGTTATGTCCATGGCCACTTACCTTTATACATTACAAAAACGCAGGACTAGAAATTCTTCTTTTGTGTCTCCAGTGTGCGAAGGACACAGAAGAAGAAAGGTGTATTGGGGGAAACAAATTCATTCGGGAAATTTTTATCCGAAAAATTTTTACATACAGAAGAAACTCGTCAACGAATCTCCAAAGATTGCTAGAAAATAGATATAGCCTTGAGACGGTATAGTGAAGCCATCGTTTAGACTGTGCGGACTTACCGAGCTATTCACGTACGTCCGTGATTGGGTAGAAAGTGCTTCTGTGTTATCCTGGAGTGCAACATGCACTTTAGTACGGTCCGTGTTCCTTTCTGACCAATCGCTGTTTTCAGTCTGTTCATGGAACGAACTAGAAAACGAAAATAACCTCGCGCACCTCTCTTTCTTGGAGTAATGTTCAAGGCGGTGCACCAGACCAAACTGGTTAATGTAATAGCTTGCACAAGCCGATGCTTGTATCACATTGGTACCTACAGCATATTAAAAAAATTAAGCTTCACAAAATTTCCACCGTTTTAGAGACAAATTCAGCGTACTTTTTTATATAATCTTGTAATTTTTTTAACTAATTGCACTTTCGTAAATATTTAATAATAAAACTATGGTAAGATTGCTTCTATTTCCTTTTTTTTCAAAATCCATTTGTGCAATAGTAGTAGTACATACTTAGCTACTTATAGATAGTCTACATAAAAAAATAATGTCTGCATACCAAGCTTAAAAACGTCACTAAAAGTCAATATAATTATTTTTTATACAATTCATCATAATTTTTATAAGGTAACACATGAATTATGCGTTAAAGTTACGTTCTCTGTTGAATATCATAACTTCACAAATTTATTTCTGTAGCTCAAAATAATTTGGCATTTCATAATATCGTATTATCTCAAGCATAACGCGACATCGAAATTTTTATCAAGATATTTAGAAAATCCTATATTTAGATCTCATTTAACGAGAGCCAGATTTTTAACGGGAAATGATCAATCAAAAAATGTCTTGTTTTATTCGGGCTAATACGCTATTTATTATTTAAATAATATTTTTACAATGCTACTAACAATTTAACTTTGTTTTTATCGTTGATTATACATAAAACCAGCCTTTGTTCAAGCAAACAGAAAAAAGAGTAATCAGACTCAGACATATAAGATAAAGTCTTACTTTAGCATATTTACACTTATATATGGGATTTTTCTTAGCACACTTCTAAAATCTACCAGTTCAGCATGTATCATAGGTCAAAAAATGCAATCAAACAAAACTGAGAAGAGCATTTGCTTGCAGACATCTTACAGGGAATTTCAAATGTTTACTTATATACTTTCCTATTGCTCTGGCTTCAATTCTGCGATACAGACTGAAATCCAGATTTAAAAGCTAACACCTACATCAAATAAGGTGAAGAAAAGTAAATCTCAAAAGCGCCGAGGAACATTAATATAAGTAACGTGGTTTAACCGTAAAAGAATATTTTTCCTCGGGCGTAACCTTCAGTAAAGTCTGCAGAACTGATTGATTCACTTCTCTGTTTTCTCTAAATCTTTCCCTTCCTGGTTGGAGATTTCGCAGCTTTACTTCGTGGAAAAAAAAAATCTAAGTTGGAAAGATAAACGGAAGCTGATGAAATTCTGAATAACGTTGAAGACACTTATGAAAGGAAATTTATCTTGTTACAAATATGTCAAAATTTTAGCGCTTTATTGCATGTAAATTTTTCTCGAAGGTTTTGGAAACTTTAAAAAATTGTTTTAATGCACATCATTTATAATATGGAACTTTAAAAGATTCGTATAAAATAGTAAAAGACTCATGCTTTTATGTCGAATGATGTATGTTGCAACAGGAGATGCAGCAACAATGTCACAATGTAAATTTCATAGTTGGGGAATATTTCTCCAAAAATACTTAACTAAACTACATTATATAAACTCGTGCATACAACATACTAACAACTATTGACGTAAATTGTATTCTGCCTTTTCTAAAAGCTGTTGCGTAAATCGTAAATTTACGTTTTCGAAAGCACTGACCGAGGAAACGAACTTACGTCACTAAAACTTCTAGTTTTTGAATGTTGTAGTAGGAAGTCAGTAAGCCCCATTATATTGTATTTCAAATCTGTAGTTTGGCGACCTCTCATTAACAACATTCTTTTCGCATGAAGGTTTTCCTTGTTAAGATACAAACAAATGCCCCATCTGTTACACTTACAGGGTATGTCCTGAAGGTAATGTCAGTGACTTTATTGTGACGCGACTGCACGTTGGAGCGTTTAAAATTGGTAGTGGGTGACGTCAGCTAAACAGCGCTCCGCGCGCCGCTCAGTGTGGTCCGAGCATCTGGAGAGTGAGCACGAGCCTATCCGCGAGAATTGTTTCGTGATCTTGTACAAGTAAAAAATGCAGCACTCGTTAGAACAAAGAGTTGCGATCAAGTTTTGCTTGCAACTTGCGAAGACCGTGACGGAGACTGTTTCTATGACCAAATCAGTTACAAAGAAGATGCCCTGCCAGATCAGCAAGTATTTCAGTAGCACAAAGCCTTTTTGAAAGGCTGGGAGGAGGTCGACGACAAAGGACGACAATCCACGACCATCACAGCCGAGAATGTGATGCGAGTGAGGGAGCTGTTGAACTCAGGCCAACGATTAAGTGTTCTTTTAATCCGGCCAGACATCGCAGACAACTGGAGGTTGCACCACGACAATACTCCGGCTCACACCGCCTTTATCGTATCCGACTACCTGGTTAAGCATTGGTGCCAACGATTTCCCAGCCCCCGTACAACCCGGACCTAGCTCCCCCCGACATCTTTTTGTTTCCACGTCTCAAAACACCCATGAGAGGCAAGCATTTCGGGACAGTAGACGGAATCTAAATAGCTTGTACCGTGGCATTGAAGGACATTCCGGAGGACGCTTACCGCAATGCATTCGAGAGCTGGAATACTCGCTGGATCCGATGCATTGACGCAGAAGGAGCCTATTTCGAAGATTTGTAATCAGTTATAACGAACAGTTCAATAAATGATTTTTAATCGACATACTGACATTACTTTCAGGACATACCCTGTATATATTTATTTGTAATTAAATATTCAGATGGCATCATATATGGCTTCAACTATAAAATAACTGATTTGAAAGTTCGACAACGGAAATTAATGTAAGAAGCAAGCTCCAAATTCGTAGAGTCAGGGGAGGTAATTATGAATAGGAAAATTTTTTTACACTGAAAAGTAGGTACTGACCAATGGAATTTATAGAAAATCTATGAAAGATAAAGTTCCGAAAAAAGTTAAGGATAAAGCTTATATTTTACATGATTGGCATCCTTCATCATTAATATTAAGTATTTTAAAGATAGTAACAACTGAGAAACAAAATGTCAGAATTTTTAACAAACGAAATTGGCGGTTCGGTGTTCAAAGCTACTTGGCGCGAAAAGAAAACTTTTAGGCAAACTAATTTATATTAAAATGTATCTTGGTAATATATTTAAGGGCTTCTGACATGTTTTTACTTTTTCTTAGTTAAATATTTTGGAATTCATAGTCATAATTACCAGTCCGCTTTCTTAAAAAGTGAAGGAGCTGTGACCATATATAAAAAATTAGCAGGAAAAGTCATTTTGACCCGAGAAAGCATATGCTTGTTTTATATCACTTTTAAAAAATTTCAGTTATTTTATTTATTTTTTATATTTAATTTAATAAATTACAAAACGGAAGTTTTCTATTGATTATTATTTTTTTATTATTTCAAGTGCTTACTCTCGTTAACTTACTCTCGTGTCCTGTGAACAGAGGAAGAAGACGTTTTATATGATATAAAAGTATACTAAAAGTTTATAAATATGTGAGGCAAATAAATATGAAATATTTATTTAGACCATTGATATTTTTTAAACAAATAATTACTTTTTCACAATCAAATAAAAGGGTACTTTCACATAACGTCACAGCCACTTCCTTGTGAACAGCCGCAATATGCAAATTTGATATCTAATAGTTTATTTTAATTTTAGAGGACATAGGTCGCGCAGAAATTATTGTAGTCTATCTGCAGTCTGATTGTTTCAACTGCTCTGTTCTAAAAATTGTGTCACTGAAAAAAATCGTCCTGACAGACGAAATCCCAGGAAATTTTTTTGTTTTTAAATCATTTTTGAACATTTATTTTGACCTTTTAAAATCTTTTCTTAAAATTTTAGTCTTATTTAAAGCAATTTCTTTTAATTTTTTCTATAATTCTTACAATCAATACTCCTCCCTTTATAAAAAAAGTTACTTTCAACACATCTTGTAAACAAGACGAAATTTTGATTTATAAATAGAAATTGTGACCTAATTATTCGATTTGTATCAATTACTTACTCACCAGGGTAACTCTAATCACCAACAAAAACAAGAATAAGTAGTCTCAATTTCTCCAAAATTTTCACGTTTAAGAATCATGAAAATTAAGGTGGCATAACTACCCCAATGGTGGTCATAATTACCTCAATTTTGCCATTTTAATGGGGTAATTATGACAAACCCCTTATTTTTTTTAGCAAGTAATTGTACGGAAACAAAATTATTTCTGTCCATTCTTAACATGTCAAAGTTTCCTCTAATTAAAATAATACTTTCCTGTAATAAAAAGAGTTAAAAATTCACAAGGTTGAAATTTACAAAAAATGGTTACAATTAATCCAAATTTTTTATACTTTTTTAAAGGAGCACAGGGTCTGAAAAACAATATGTACATGAATATATCTTAATAGTTTTTATACAATTATTTAACACCTTTTTTTTAGGGGAGGGGGGATCTCTTTCTGTGTGATAATTACTTTGTATAAGTTTCTCTTTCACGTAACCTTACACACTGAAGAAAAACTTCTAAAATTGGAAGCCAGAAGGATTTTCATAATGAATAACAAATAAAGAAAAACTTAGCGCTAGTATATATCTATAACACAATTTTTACATATACGGAATAATATTTTTAGGTAGAAAATTATCAGACTATTTAAATCTTTAGACTAGAAATTATTATTGGCCACTTCAACCAAAATTGCTTACATTTTGAATAATTAAATACCTTTAAAGTCAGTATAAATCCTCTTATAGATTTATTACTTTAATCACATTCGCTTAAATCTCTCTAATTGATTAAGAATTCATCAGCTAACCCTTTCCGAGAAACTTTCTGTTGAAGATTAGAGGTTTATGTTCGTAACGGTATGTTCGCCATTCATTCTCTTAGTTCCCTGAAGAGTGTTTCGTGAAAACAATTGCCAAAGGATAAACACTAGAAGTTTACATTTACGGGATTAAGCTCATTTGAATTAATTTTAAAAAGACATAGTTAGGAGTTGAAGCGGAAAAAAATTGTTAGCATAACTAATTTAAGTTGTGCTTTCTGATATACATTTATACTTATGTATGTTCTTTCTATTGCAGAAAAGTTAGAAAGATCTAAACTTTCTACGGAGAAATTTTGTCCAGGAAATTTACGTCACTTTGTTTGTTTAAAAGTGTTTCTACATAATTCTTTTTAGAGCTTGTACGGCATTAAAGTAACTTCCATCAACTTTATACGTTAAAGTTTACGGTCATTTTACTTTGTACTAAGATATACTATTTCTCCGTTTGGCAAAAATTTTACTTCTTCCTTCAGTATCCAAAAAGTTTTCTTTATTGTTACAGGATAATTGCTGTTAAAATTACGAACATTTCTTAAATTGAATTTATATCTTTAAATGAAATGAAATTTATTTTCGAACTGAGATTTTTGATTTAGTATACAAGTAATCTAGCTAAATCCAACAGTTCCTCATAAGTATTGTTTAGCAAAATTTAATAACATGTGCTTTTGAAGTTAAACTCTGTGAATGTGCATTTATTTAAGATGCAGAGTTTTATTTATAGTACGTACCAATGCATTACGTGAAATATGAAATACAATTTGTCTCACTATATCACTTTATACTACAAACTGTCAAAAAATTCTCAAAATACAATATGTGCGAACAATAGCACCGTGCTCTTTAACATAAATTTACATAGAATAATAATCAAATATCAAACATTGAATAAAAATTTAAATAGAATTTTTCAAACTGTTAGAATGCAAACAGCAAAAACGAATAAATGCTGATTCAGCGAAAATATTTTCATGACTAATCCGGAAAAAAATATTTTTTGTTTGACAATTCCTTCGCAATTTTAAGCTAGTAATGCAATTCTACATTTCTTGAAACAAACGTTCGAAGCTTAAAGAAGTTATTTGAAACGCAAGCAATCTTTTTTTCAACTCAAAGGTCGTGAGTAAGACTAACCTTATCATTTAAAATTTAATAAATATGTGCAATGTTACAAATAGTTTATTGTTTTGACAGTGCATCATCTAAAAGTAACATCTTCACAAAAATGTCAAAGAACTTTAGTGACTTTTTCGTTACACGTTAATGAAAAGAGAATTTTCAGGAAGCAATAAAGGCAGAATAGATTCTACGAAGCTATCGCAACATTCTAGTCTTAAGATAAGGAGAAAACAACATAAACAATAAAGATAAAACCTTGACTATGAGGCATTTTCTGACTTAAATTATGCATGTAAATCTATTTTCATGCGACGCTCGTGTGTATACGTATATACAGGATATCCCAAACACACTGACTCGGGTTTTTATTCATTAAATATTGATCATAGACATATATAATAAATTATAAGTTAAATGGAGAAAGTTAAAGAAGAGGAAGAGAAAGGTAGAAAAAGGTCCTACCATGGCCGAGTGGATAAGACACTCAAAGTGCACATGTCTATGATGTATGTTTAAGCAATAAAAACCTAGGTCAGTGTTTTGGGGGCACATTGTATAGCTGCAGTGCCGGCAAAAATAAAATGGACACTAAATTCGGCTATAATAATCCTATTATTTAGTTACGCTGATCCCTGACTGACTCTGTGACTTTGTAACAATTCTAGTTGAATCACTTGAAGATAAAACATTCACCGCTATTAATCCAAACAGATTAAACAGTTATTGTCTAAAAACGTAATAAAATCTACATCGTTTGTAAGATCTGCTTGAATTTCTTTATGATTATGCACAAAAATACAGAAAACAAACTGCGCTACTTTAAAAATATGAAAATCCACCCATTCCCTAATTTTTAAGCTATTTTTCACTCCATTTTTTTTAAAGTGAAAAAGGGAATCGTTTGAGTGGCAAAATAAATTGGCACGGACGTCATATTGAAGTCACAGTCATCAGGCTTTGGCGGAAAAATTGCGATTCCAATTCTTTTAAAGTAGTTTTCCAGATTATAAAGTTTTTTTTTCTTTACAAACAAAATTATTTGTTTTATATGAAGCTTTGATATAAGAGGGGCTGTTCCCACAAAACGAAATCGTTCAAATACAAAAAGTTTCTGCACGCTACCAAAAGAGCATGAAATTTGACTTGCGTGTATAATAATAACTAGATATGCAGTTATTTATTTTAAGTGGACAAAAACTAACTATATTGAGCATAGATATATTTTTGCCGAGTGTTTTTTTTCTAGGACTCGTAATTGGCTCCACAGTGGGCTATATCTCCTAGATTGATTTCTCCACGAATCGTCTTAATTAAGTCAAAAGTAAGTCACACTGGGACTTTTACCTGCCGTTACATACCATACCACTCATCACAAAATCTTTGACACGCAGAGACGCCTACCGTGTTGTACGAACTATTTCAGCATCTGTAGAGAATAAGAATAATTTTAGTGCCTTGGTCCTCACGTGATTTTCTTATTCCTTTTACTGAATTCCAAAAGCACTTTTTTTACGTTCAAATACATGTCAACAAGAGCAATTTGTAATGTACTTCTCTGACAGTAAATTTACTATTATACCTCTTATATGCTTGAAGCTTTTAAAAATTTCGTGTTTTACAAAAAGGGTAAACATGTAATTGCTTTTCGTACATCCGTGTGCTTCCGCAGGTTATTATGTGAAAATACTACCACAGTGGTTTGTCAGTTGTCTATTGTTTTAGATATTGTTCACACCTACATATTGCAAGAAACACTTTATTTCAATGAAAATAACGAATAATAAATTTCTCCAAAATCAGCAAAAACTTTAGCTTGAAGTTAGTAAAATTAAACGAAAATAAATTTTTTTTTTTCATACAAAAATAGCAATGAAGTTTTTCAACCGTTTAAACGAACTTTTCTTCATAATTTCATCTTATAAATTCGTGAAACAAAGTACAAGTAAACCGCATTACGAAAGCAATTTACGTTAGTCTTTTTAACCAAAAGACTTTGGTGTTTTATTACGTCCCGCTCCTTTTTTCTTTTACCCCTCAAATTCCGTTTTCACTCCACAAAATTTATTCCATAAAATAACTTAACATCTTTTCTACAGTGTCTCTTCATCCTTTCTTGTAACAAGTCTGTTTAGCGAATTCTTTTTTTTTTTTTTTTTCCTTTTTCTATGCCGGAACCAAATTTAGTCGAGCTGCTCCTTTAGCTTCGAATGGAAAGAGGGGCGAAAAAAAAAAAAAACGTTTCAGCGTACAAAAGTTTTAAAATTCTTATCCCAGAATCAAACGTGTGACTTTCTTTTCCGTAAAATGAACACACTGCTGCTGGGAAATAAAGAGAAGTTGGCTCGAAGGGAAGAATATAATATTTAACGTTCTTTAAAAGGAGTGTTCCACTTACGGCGTGTGTGCAGAAATAATAAATAAATCCGCTATATTCTCACCATTGACGAATTGCACATTTGTGACATGATAGAAATGCTGTTCCTTATTTGTTATGAATAATTTCAAGTAGCCACTAACATGGATTGAGCACTGCTTTACTTCAATAAAAAAGAATACAAATACATATCTGTATATTTGTTTATTTGTTCTTGACTTACGTAAATCCATGGTTGGATCATCTGGGGCTTGAAAATGTGATCAAATACGTAAAAATACAAAACAAAATATGAGTTTTAAAAATCTGAAAGTCCACCCGCTCCCCGATTTTTGGTGATTTTTCACATTTTTTAAGCCCGTAAGTCCAATAAAGTTTAAAAATAAAAAAAGGAGTCATTTAGGAGGGATGGAGGGAGGGGGTGGGTCATTTAAAATTAAAGACATTCTTTTCTCTAGGAAAAAACCTTATCCACTCCTTGGCAGGTATTATCACACTTATATATTCAACCGTAAAACATTTTAATAGGAAAAATTGCTTAATATAACAAATTTACACAAACATCAGTATGCAATTTCTTAATAATTTGAATAGAATAAAAATTAATTTAAACAAACTAAATTTTTTATTTATACGCAAAAATAAATAATTATGATGCAAAATTTACTTTTAGAGAGGCTTTATTAAGAGGAAACTTATTTAACCAGTGAATATACCCTGGACCATTGAATTTAGGTATCCTTAATTGTAAGTCTGTTTTCAATGGACACATATCTAACGGAAAAATTTTCCTGGCCATGGCTAGCCCTCTTTCAGAAAGATTAACTCTTATTTCAACAAGATTTTATAAATATTTCTTCAAACATTAAACAAACACATTTTATTAATTTTTTTAATTTTTAAAAAAATGTATTACAGCAACTCTTTATTTTGCTTATCTTTTTTTTTTAATTTATGTTTTAAATAATCAATCAGAATATAATTTGCCAAAATAATAGCTATTTTTTCTTTATTTTCTTTCTTTCTTTCTTTATTTATTTATTTATTGGTGATGCTCGTTTCTAAAATATAATAATTATTATTTTTTTATTTAATAGAGTTAAAACTCATTTCCAGCAAATCAAAATTAAAATCTAAAATCAATAAAAATTTCAAAATTAACTGCAGTATTTTAGTAATCAAACAGCTTTCATAATATTCACTGAATAAGTAATAACATTATGCTATGCAACCGCGTGCGAGAAATCTGCATTTCCATTCAAAATTCCGATTTCTTAATCAATAAAATATAATCTCCGACTGAAAACTGCAAACCATCCTCCCTGTGTTTTGGGTCTCTGTTAACAATTTTAAGTAAATTTGATGAGAAATGATGAATATTTGAACAACCCATATTTCCACTCTGATACCATGTCTGGGGAATTTAATCTAAATTAAGAGCGCCATTTAGTCTTCATTAAACAAAGTATAATGTGCTTAAAGGATGTGTGCAATTACTCTTAATTAGCGAACTACCTTTAGCAGATTAATGAAAACTTAGTAATATTTTCAATGTTATAATTGCATTTTCAGTAATAGTTTAGATGAAGTGGAATATAACTTCGAGATGTGTAATTTGCCACCAAAGTATTTGTCTAATAATGAACGATGGTTTCAGTTTTCATTTATTTAATGAAGATATATGATGTGCTATTGATTTGGATCTTAATATCAATTACGGCAGCCGTTTTACAAGCGCTTGCACATAATAGTTTCGTTTAAGTATAAGATTTTAACTCAACTAACAATTGATTGTAAGTCCGATTACTTCATTATAAAAAGTTTTAAGAGAATCTAGTAACTAACGATTATCTCTGGTTTTTATCCTAAATTAAATTATTCAATTGAATTCCGATAATAGGAATTATATTTAAGAGGTACATAACTGGGGAGGGGGGACTGGGCAACCCCCCCCCCCCCGAAATTTTGGATTTTGTTAATTGGGTGTCAATAAATCAAGCATTTTTGTGAGAAATTCAATCTCTTTCATCTGTTGGGCAACCCTAGAAATATTTTCCTCTCGACGTTCCTGCTATTTAAATTTGGATGTGAATAGATTCAATATACAAGGTGTCCCAAAAACATTAACCTCCAAATTTCTCGCCTTAAAAAATTGATCATATACATCTGTATTAAACTGCTATGTAGAGAAGGTACAAAACTCTATGAAATCCATTAAAATTTTCTAGGGATTAAATTTTAACAAATTAGGAAACAAATTTTTATCCGGCTTCTGAACAAAACACTCCCAAGTAGCGAAGTGTGCCGCATTTAGCACTTAAGTATTGTACAAAATTTTAGCCTTTCATCTTGAAAAGTCTCAGAGATATGTTTAAATAAAGATGTTGATGGGAAATAAAATGCCAGTGATAGCAAAAGTATCATGTAACCATTCAGAGGCGGCTTGTGACCGGTTTCAGTGGTGGGGCCCGAAAAAAAATAGTGCCAATTAAAATCGCGAAAATATATATACATATAGAACAACCTATCCCCGCGTGCACGCATCGTAAATATTTAAAATTTCTCAAATGACAAATGATTATCAAAGCTATACCATTTTTGCTATTTGTTACCAAATTATGTTACATTGAAAAGTTTATTTTATTAATAAACAAAAAGCCACATTTAATTATTTAATATATATGTTCTTTATAGCTGCTTGTTCATAATTTTTAGATGATTTATTTATTTTAAAATCAATATCAACATATATAAAAAAGACATTTATCCACCGCTTTTCATAAATCAAGAAAACAAAACAGAAAAATATCTGACTACTGAACAGAATCTGAAACAGAAGAATATCTGACTGCACTGCAAAAATACGATGACGCAAATAAAAAATGATTTCCTCCTAAGCGGAAAACTTCGCCAATAGCTACCGATTGGTGAAATTTCCCCGTACAGTCGTGTAGATCACCATGCGAGGGCCCGAAGATCTGGGCCCCGAAGACAGCGCCAAATAAGCCGTTTGGAAGCCAAGTTAATGCCGCGTCAATATGGCTTTTGTGCTCAATGTCAAATGTATCAACCCGGTGAACAGAGACCAAATTCAGGGTAAGCCAGCCCATGGCCCATGCATGGTTTCGATAGGGGGAAAATCGTATGACTATCGCTTTTTTAAGTGCTTTTTTTTAATAGATAGTATTAAAATAGAGTAAAATGCCTGCATTTTTTCAATAAAGGTAAATTATTGAAAGAACTGTGTTACATAATAGGAAGATAATTTGATTCAGACGGTGGTTAGTTGGTGGGGCCAGACCCTCTGGCCCTTAATGACGAGCCGCCACTGTAAAGATTGTTTTCTTTCTTACGTGTAAGACTCCTAAAACACTAGTATTCGAGAAGAGACTTTTTCCATTCGAGAGGCATCTAAAATTTATTTAAGTTAGCAAATATTAATTTTCATCGTTGACCTATTTTATAATAAATTGTTAAAATTTTATCCATTGTTTCATTAGTGTATGGGAAGCATTTTGCAAAATGGGAATTGTTTTATACGGCGACGGTATAAAAATTTAAATTTTGTGTTAATTTCTTGAAAAATCTTTAATTGATTTCATAAAATTCTGTGCCTTTATTATATCACTTTCTAATTCATTATACATGTCTATCGTCAGTATTTCAGGAATAAATCAAGGGTCAATGTGTTCAGAACACACTTTATATCGTTATTCGTAGAGAATATTTTTCACTGTTCTAAAGGAATATGTCTGCTCAGCAACTTGGAGCATGAAAGTATATGTTTGAAGTATAGAGATATGAATACAAGGAGACGGCATTAGCTATCTGATAGTCAAGCCGAAACTGTAACCGATCCACCATATTGCTTAGACCACATTGCAATATGACTGTTTAGACTGACGCGTTAGACCAGCACAGTTACTTCAGTTTGTTCAATGCTGAAGATAGCTATGCCATCACTTTGTATTCATATCTCTATGGTTTGAACTCTCACATTTCGTTCATTACTCAGTCACTTTTGGAACTGAAACAGTGAAAGCGAAACGGACGAAAGAACAATAAAGTATGTTAGACAATCAGCAATGATTCGTCAACTCAGCGTCTGAGCGTTTACGTTAGTTGCTAACTTTGAGACCGCAAATCGGATTTAATCAGACATTAGCCCACGGCATTTAATGTTACACCGAAACTTTCTAGTAAGCATTTATTTGCATAAAATATACGTTTCCTGGCACTAATTTCTTAGAGCTAGCTGTAAATAGAGCAGACTGTGTGTTGTCAGAAATTTTGTCAAAATAATCAATATGAACTTTTTTTGCCTGCTTCACTTTTTTAACATATCATATTACTTTAGCAAAATAAAAGTCCGGAACGCTAGATGATTCTTTCTTAAAGTTCTTTTTTTTCTTGGTAAACGAAAACTTTAGTGAATATTGAAAATTGCTATTATACTTACTTTCTTAAAAACTCCCGCTATTTTTTAAAAGATTATGCTTTTTAATCAGAACTAATTTGTTTGTTTTAGTTCTGAAGAAACATTTCTCTTGTTTAAAAGGAGCAAACTTAAAAGGAATCAGGAAAATTAGATTTTATTATTATGTTGAAGCTACTTTCAGATTAAAAAAAATAAATATTAGAATCAGATTACTGCTGCATTCATTGTACAAATGCGAAGAGTCATTGTAAATAAAGTCTAAATTTTTTTTAAATTTTCATTCATTCGACTGTATATCAGTGAAAATCTTCGCATGATAGTGTTTTCATTTTCACACATTTAAAATACAGTAGAAATAAATATGGCGTAAATGTGTTTGAAATATTAATACGTTTCGATTTTCTGACTGTACTGAATAAATACAGTGTCTATAAAAGTATTTTTCTTGCTGTCGAAATGAATACCTATTTGTTTAAATATCGATATAATAGCATGTGTGAAATCTATTACACTGTAAAAAAAATTCGAAATGTTACATATTTATTTCAGGAAGGTTTCCGAAAATATAGTGCAAAATAACAATACTCAATTCAGAAACAGAACCCGCATTTTGAAGTAAAATACTCGCGGCGGCAAGAAAATCTTTATCGTTTTGCTCATGCGCGTTTGAACCTTTTTACGTTCTAGATTTGCTTGTTCTTCCATTCACAGGGGGCGCCACTAAAATTTGAAAAGTTCTTTTATCAATCATCTCAACCTTTTAGTAAAATATTAAATTATCTAGCTAGCACATAGGGCAGATACTGCGTGGTAGTTGAATTTTTATAGAGGAAAATATAGAAATTCTCTAGAATAGAAAGCTTTAAACATTATTAAATAAGTAAACAGTACGTTTTGTCGATTGAACAAATTAAAAATTAGATAATAAACATAAATATTTTTGAAAATAACAGAGTATGTGAGATGTATTTCTGCGAGTCTTTTCTCATCATTTCATTCTTTTCCTTTTTTTCTTTTTGTTTTCTAATTAAAATGTCCCTGATAAAGTTTTTAGAACGGAGAAAATAATTTCATGATAAGTCGCTTACAACATGATTCACAAATTTCTATCTGGCTTGTTGATTATGAGTTTATCTTGAAATCATTATAATTTCCTATGCTTTCAATGAATATTTAAATATAATAGTGTTTTTTTCACAGATTTGAGAATAAATTTTGTCCAGAGCCAGTGGGAAAATCAAAATGGTTTGCAAACTTACACTGTTAAATATTGCTCAACAGTGGCAATATTCAACGAATAATTTATGCGTGGGGGTGGGGGGGGGAGGGGCGACTGTGGAAAAAAACCCAAAAAGATTTGCTTTTTGTTTCATAGACATAGAAAACAAAATGATTTTTGACAATGGAAACATCAATTCGATTTTTGAAAATGAATCAGTATATTGCATTTAATTTTTTTAAATGAAAACTTATAAATTGTTTCTAAGTACTTTTAATGTTTTACTGTGATAAATATCCCACTTTGTGGAAGAGAAACAAATTCAAGAGTAGATTTTGAAATCCGTTTATACGTAGTCCATAACGTGGCCAACAAAGTATCCTGATCTTAACATGATAGAGAATTTGTGAGACTACTTTGTAAGTGCAATCGCACGTAGACATCCTACTCCTAGAAAAGTAAATGTTCTGAAGACGGCATAGCTGGAAGAGTGGAGCTTAATTCCAGAAAATGTGGTGTTAACATATGAATGTTATTGCCAGTATAAAAATACGTTGTGATATGTGCTTTAAAGTCAAGGGAAATCACATTCTATATTAGATTCGTAAGGCAATTGTTTCTGAACTATTCCTTTTTTTTTCTTAGCATTATTTGTCACTTTTTATTACCGTTTTGTTTCATGCTACAATTTCATACCATAGGCAGAGCTCTTTATTTTTTCCTTTTCTATTTAAGTGCCATAATATTATGTATTATTGCAGAAATTTCTTAAATTTATAGTTCACAGTTTCTCCATGAAATAAATGAATAATGCATGCAATTTTGAACATGAATGTACATTAGGAAAATTAGATATCACCTTCACGTAAATCAAACGTGTAATCGCAACGATTACTTTACTTTCGCATGTGATATATCTAATACATTTCTAGTATGTAGTTGCTGGTATACTGAACATTCCACACCCTCTTACAATTATTATACTAAATTATTTTTCACACAGCAAATGTACATTAACTGAGCTTCATTCTTTGGATTTTTAATCTCGCCAGAGTGACTATCGCGATATTTGATGCGAACCACAATCCAAGACAAATAAAAATCTAAAGTTTCACGTACTGCAATGCATCCAAGCAATTCTTTCTGAACATTTTTTTTCTAAATAATTATCTTTAAACCCATACTCTAAGATATTTTTTTTACCTTTTTAAAAAAATCTGAAACTTTAATCAGGCAGTACGAAAAGGGTATCAATCCAGTAGGCATAAACTGCTTAAAATATACTTATAAAAAATAAACTCGGCTGTTCCAGCCTCGTCAGTGGGAGACCCCGCCCCCTGAGTACCCCCTAATTTTTTAGTTTCATTATTTCCATATTAAAACGATATTAATTGACTATGTCATTTTATCTCTCATCTTTCGTGTATTTCGCCTTGTAACCCTATGTTGAAATTTTCATGATTGTAACCTATTAATAGAAAAATACATGTGATGCATATTCTATAATTTACGAAATATTGTAACAATAGATTAAAGCTGTTGTGAACTAATAGTATTTAAATATAGGTAAAAGATACATGTAATGCATATTCAACAGCTTACGAAATATTGAAACAATAGATTAAATCTGTTGTGCACTAATAGTATTTTAATATATGTAAAATTATGTCGCTTTTTTGTGACACATTTTTTGGACAATTTTCGATAAAGGGGAAAAGAGATAAAATGACAGTCTATAAAAGGATTGAGGTGCACAGGAAGCACTGTGTTCCTTTTGGCAGTTGCTTGAAACTACAACATAACGCACTCTAGTTAAAAATTTCCTTATGCTGTAATAGCAACAATATGTGTGACTAAAAGTAACGCGATTTTTTCCATGTGTTTTAGGAGAATAATTTTCATGTAATAAAGATTTTCGTATATTCAATAATTACTTACATTTTTTCAACTTAGATCTTAATTTCACTTACAGCATTTGCTATATCTATGCGTAATTGCTCAATTTAACGATTAAACGTCAATGTTTGATACAATCAAGAGTTCATTCTGCAACAAAAAGTATAGCACGTATTATTATTGTTAGATTTAAATTGAAAATCAAAGAATACCAATTTTTATTCTATGCCTGCTGCTAAAAGAAATATGCTTTTCATTATATTTTCCCAACTCTGCACTCATTTCACGGTTTTCTTCCAAATATCGGTAGATAACAGAAAATGAAGTTTAAGAAAAAACATCAGACCTGTTTGTTTTGCGTCCGTGATACCTAAGAAAATAAGGGTTCAGCAGTTTTCTTTGTTTAACTGGTTAATATAGAGATTAGGTGGTATTTTCTTGAAAAAAGTGTCTTACTCAAGTGTTCAACTTTTTTTTCATTAGACGAAGAATTCGTGTTTCGTTGCAGGACTTTTCTATAACTTTCATATAATTTTTCTATTTTAAAAAACGTACTGAGATAAATATATGGGACAACTTTCTGTTCACGTAATCTTAGACCTTCAATCCTAAAAGTGTATGCAGTATCAAATTAAAGCCTTTATCTAGGCAAAAGGGTATCTCACCAAACTGTAATACATTCATTTAAGATAGAAATGTTAAAACATGTTTCAGCATTTGTAATTTTAAATAATTAGAAGGAAACAAATCATTACACTACTTTAACCGCATGAAATTGCAGGAGAATTGTCAGCTTTTTATATTCTTTAGAACCTTTAACACACGAATTCCACATTTCAGTGACACATTTCCGCATGAACTGCAATACAAAAGTTTTTAATATCAAAACAAAGAATGGAGAGAATACTTAATACCTGTGCATATATATTAAAATTTAAAAATTATCTGAAACAGACGTAATAGGTTACCCTTCTTAGTTACCTGTCTTTGGCGCAAAAGTGGGGTAGTGGCTAGCGTACTAGTTTACGAAAACCTTGCGCCCGGGTCACGGCTGACGCCAGGGGGATCATGGGTGGTTCATCCCCCCTCCCCTAAATTTTAGTCGGTACATTAGAAGTTTTTATTGGCGTTTCGGAGATGAATTATAAGCGAAAAAATTTTAACGCTGCATATCCCCCCCTTCTGTTTTTTTTTGGGGGGGAGGGCTACACCCTTGGTTTGCACGTATTGAAATTCAACTTTTCTATCTTGGAGCTTGAAGCTTACTCGTCTGTACTAATTAAATGTTGCAATTACAGGGTAATGTTGAGAGGGAATGAATTCGGAAGGTATCCGACTATATAGTTACGCTGATCCCTGATTCACTCTGCAAACATTCCGAGCAACCATTTCAATTTAAATATTTTGCCGCCATTACTACAAGTAGATTAAAAAGTTCAAAAAGATTAAAAATCAAAAAAAGCGTAATAACATCTATGCTTTTTAAACAATCCGCTTGAAATTTTTCATAATTATGTATAAAAATATAATAAACAATCTGTGCTACTTTAAAAATCTGAAAATCCACCTGTTCCTTAATTTTAAGATATTTTTTTGCTATTTTCAACTTTCTTTTAATTCCGAGAATGAAAAAAGGGAATCATTTGCGTGACAAAATGAGCTGTTGCTATCGATATGACCTCACATGCATCATGGTCATCAGGTTTTCAAAGGAAGGTGTAAATTCCAAGTCCTTTAAAATAGTTTTTCCAGATTACATAGTGTAGTGTGACGAGGCCACACATGAGAGTGACAGGCATAAAAAAAATGGAAGATTAGACTGGCTGGAGCCGAGAATGACAGTATGGCACAAAAAGAGATGACAATTGAGAGGATTTGTGAGAAGAGAGCGGCCAGGGGAAGTCGAAAGTGTAAATGAGAACCCTCCTTAAAATGAGGTAACGAATAAAAAAATAGAGGGGAGAGAGAAATCACAGGTTTCGAGAATACAGCAACTCTTAGTGGTGAAGAAGCAAAAAAAAGAATAAATAAATAAAACAGTTTATTCAGTGACAACAGAAAAATTGCTGAAGCGGAGATGGAAAAAAACGTTCGAGAAGAACGGTTATAAAAAAATATCGCCCCCACGGATTGAGCTGTTTGCTTAACCCTTTAAGGCGCAACCCTTTCCCAATACTGAAAAAAGGGCAGCCGTTGACATCGCTCGACTTAACTACCAGCAAGATGGCGGACGATGGAAACGTTCATCGCGTGCCACAGATCTAGAGACCTTTTTTTGACGCAGCTGTCAAAACGATGAACGCAATGAACGTTTCGATCGTCCGCCATCTTGCTGGTAGTTAAGTCGAGCGATGGCAACGTCTGCCCTTTTTTCAGCACTGGGCAATCTATCCAGCTGTTCTCGCATTCTTGCATTTTTCAGCAGATTTCAGTCAAAATAATCGTGACAATTTTTTACGGGAAATGACGTGCTTAAAAAGTAAACGATTCTCGTGGAGCTATGTCACCCGCAAATATTTTTATAGAAATCAAATCTATTCTTCGTGATTGGCAACAGTCAAAACGTCAGAGTTTAGTGTTCCCAGAGCGGGAACACTGCGCGTTAAAGGGTTAAAGAGCGGATGAGAAGGAGTGCCGACCGTTAGTGTCTGGAATCGAAGCTGCAACTAGAAGCCATAGAGCGTTCATGCCAGGGCTGGAGTGAATGCCGACCGTTGTCTGGAGCCAGAGATGCGACTGAGAAGCTTGAAGCACTCATGCCGAGACTTTGACGAATGGACAGAATCACGCTACGATATACCCAACGGAGCCTGAGAGATTGGAGCCACCAAATACTGATGAGGAGCAAAAAAGCAGATTCGAACCGACTTACGTGAGGAGGATGCCAGACCATCAAATAACGTACGTAATATTTAGGTAAGGTAGCAAATTTATGGTTATAATTATAGGAAAGGTAGCAAATTTATTGTTGTTCTGTGGTCTAGCCAAAATCAATTTCCCCTCGGTCCCTTTTATAATTAAAATCAGTATTACTGTTGGAAGAGAAAATTTAAACGAGAGAAATTTAATAAAAGAAAAAATATACTTGGATTGATTTTGAAATTGTAAATAAAGTAATTTAAGGTTGATTTTGTTTCTTTTCTAGAACTGTGGTTAAACATTTTTATTTCAGGTCATTTTAGGAGAAGCAATTTTCTTTTTTGATCAGTCAACTACATGAGGGATTTTTTAAAGGTAGGTATTTTGAGTTATTGAGGGCTGTACTCCACTTACGATCGGATTAAAGGAAATTTTACCATCTAGACCAACCAATGATAAGAATTTTAATACGTCATAATACATTTTATTACTTCACATAGTTTAATTTTTTTTCACAAATAAATCGTCTGCATGGATACAAGAATGGCTTGCACACGAAGCGAAATCTTCCAAATACCAAAAGTTTCCGCTCGTTTCCAAGAGAGCATGAAATTCGATTTGGGTACATAATAAAAATTGAATATGAACTTATTTAGTGGACGAAGATGAACTATATTGAGTGCAGGCATATTTTCGCCAATGTTTTTTCTAGCGCCCATTGAAATTTTCTCCATAACGGGCTTTGACTTCTTGTAGCAAATATATTTATCTTTGAAATTAAACTACGGTAAGTTACAAGAAAATAATATATCTAGATCATTTAATTTTAAGAATTCCATTATTTTTTATTTTCCATATACTTTTTCCAAGGGTGGACACTTGCTTATCCAACATTCGCCACTATTCAAGTCCGAATCGTTGACCATTTTATTATGTGGCCATCCAGCGTTACACCCCGTGAAGAGACGGACATGTTAAAATCCAAGGTCTTGCGGGTATCTAACCCGGACCCAAGGTGTGATAAGAGTTACTACATTACAGCAGTTACTAGCCACTGCACCACCTGGGTGGCTTTTGATTTTTCATTGCTTAAAAGTTTGTAAATGTTGAATGTTATTATGAAGAATACGCTGAAGATTTCCAAAATGAAATATCTGATAACCTTGAAAGAATTAAAAGATGCATGTAGGATATGTATGATCTCTCATCAAAAATACTTCTACAAGTATCCCATACAAGGGCGGATTAAACGGGGGGTGAAGGGGGCGACCCCCCCTCCGAGAAAAAAGAAATTAATGTAAAAGATCCAATTTTACTTCCATAAAATGGATGTATATGTCAATCTTCTAACTAACCGCCCCGACAAACTTGCATTAAACCGCCACTGATCCCACAGCTAGTGAAAAAAGCACAGGCAGTCAAATCACATTAACCCCTGAAAAATACCAATCGAATATATGATACTTTTAAGATTTGTTTGCTAATTTCACTTTAATTTTTTCCTATAATGTATGGATTT
Source organism: Cheiracanthium punctorium (assembly GCA_038373885.1). NCBI lineage: Eukaryota > Metazoa > Arthropoda > Arachnida > Araneae > Cheiracanthiidae > Cheiracanthium > Cheiracanthium punctorium. The sequence continues at coordinate 115,753 of JAWZYV010007621.1, forward strand.
CTCTATTTCTATTCAAAAGAAAAATTACAATGCCTAATTTTGCTCTTGCATTTTGATTACAGAATTTCAAACTTCTTTGTATCTACTGTTTTTGTTTTCAGTTTTGATATCCCTCTCAAAATTTTTAAAAGTTGTTCATTCTTAAAACTGAAATCGGAAAGTGGTACGCGGCTTAGGTTTTACAGGAAGCCCCTTGTCTAATCGAATTTGTATATCTCTTTCAAGTCGCCTTATTTTTCTAGTATGTGTTCAATACAACGAATTATCGCTGTTATTAAGGTAGATTCAAATGCTGTATTCTGCTTATTTTATTATTATTATTATCATTATTATTTAGTTGCTCTTTTAAAAGGCTTTCTTTTTCCGATGTTTTAACTTGAGAAACTTGCGGTGAATGGGAAGTAAAGTTTACAGAAGATTGCAGGGTTTTGAATTTTGCTGTCGTGATTGCTGGTGCCTATTCATGTAATGGATTCAAAATTAGTGCTTTTGTCTGTCGTCCAAATTTAGATTGTCATGATATTTTCTGCGAACTTAAGATACTTATTTAGCGATGTATTATAGTAGACTATTCTATTGCGTAATAAAAAGTATTTTGCGATGATTTCAGCAAATTGAAAGAAATCTTTTTCATTGTGGTTGGGTTTAATTTTATTGAAGTGATCGCGCTTGTTCGTATTATGATTTCAAAACAGCGATTTTATCTATTAAATTTAGTGTGATATTCTGTAAACTTAAGATCCTCACTTTATACTGTATTGCAGTATCCTATTTTATTGCACTATAACCAGGAATTGGTAGTGTCTTCAGTATATTGAAAGAAACAGCTTTCACTGTGATTGGATTTTATTATTCAAATTCTTAGCTGCTTTTTCACATTTCTTAAATTTACCTCCTTTTCATCAATGGCGTTCTTTATTGATTTTGTTATCTTGAGTTTATTTTGCATTTATTTACTCTTATTTTTTTTCCTCAACACAGTCACATTTTCTGAATTGTCTGTATTAAGGGTTTGAAAACTTTTGAGTGTTCTGATGAAAATGTTTATGTTACAGTACAAAATGTCATTGATAAGACCTTCTCCATCCTCTAGAAGCATCTTACATACAAAGTGTACATCTTAAACATGCTTCAATGCCACTGGAAGTATTTTATTATTTTTTTCCTTGTAAAACAGTTTGTAACACAACAAAAACATACAACCATTCACTTTTCTTTTACAGGCAAACAGAGAGCAAGTTTCTTTAAGTAAATTTTTTCTAAATCTCGTTGAATGCCTCTGGAGTAGAGTAGTGGCTAAAGGACAATTCTATCAATCCTTGGCTACGGGTTCGCTTCTCAGCTTTGTTTGGAGGTTAATTAGTAGCTCCATTCAAGCTAGGAAACGTTGGCCGCCCACTGGGTGCTCCGATTATAAAAATGGTCAATACTTCGTGAGGTAGTAATGCCAAGTGCCTCTACGGCAAGTGCCCGTCTTTAGAGGAGGAAAAATCTAAATGAATAAAATAACTTATCCAAACTATCACTAACTTTTTTTACACCAAACAGATTGCCCCTCTCTTATTCAAGTTTAAAGACTTAGGTTCTTTTATTTCTAGTTGCCGCAATTCATTTATGAATGTGTAAGTGGCCATCTCTATTTATGTGGCAAAATATTAAAAGTACCTTAAAAATTAAATTGTTCTTTTTAAATCGAAAATTTAATTAATTGCTGTGTTATTACGTGCGTTGACTGCTCTATTCTGAGTTATGCAAGTTATTAAACATATGAATTGGAAGACTTCTGAATGAATGTTTAACTTTGTACACTGTAAAATATCCTGTAAAAGGGCAATTTTACTGATAAATTGACAAAATATAATAATGTTATACCTTTAAACAAGAAAGCTAACTGTGAAGTAATATTGCTTTGATTTGCTTTTTTAAACGTAAAACTCACTTTTTAAATATTTTAACGGAAAGGATAACAGTTTGAGACAAACAATCATAATTTGTGAAAACTTTTAAGTCTACAAGATAGAACCATTTTCTATTTCCTCTAAATGAAGTACTACCCCTCGAATAAAATATAATTATAATTCATTTCACATTTAAGAATAAGTATTATATGTTATTTAATAAATGCTCTTAACTTACAATGATACTCTTTTAAAAAGGGTAATTCGGATGCATGTAACTGAAAAATTTTTCATCGTTACCTTAAAAAAAGAAAATAATCTTATATAATAAAATCCGAGAGTAAACATTGTATGTAGCTATGTATGTAGGTAGGTAGGTTTGTGACCTCCGATCTTCTTGCGCGCGTCTCTCGATCGCATTGCGCCGAGACGGTTGGTCGCAGACCTACCGAAATTTGCATACAGCTTCGCTAGGACAGATCCTAACACGCCTCGGAGCGATTTTTTCGAAATTCGAATTAGAAAATGTTTTATTTTATGTTTTGTCCGAATTTTAGCGATTTTGTTTTTGCATAATACGTAATAACGTCGGTAATTGCACTCGCAGTTAAACGATTTTTGCATCATCGGATAGAAGAAAAAATTTTCTTTCGAAAACAGTTTGTTTTGACTATGCAACATATTTTGCCGATTTTTGAGAATTTTTAAAAAGAATTTCTCTTTTGACGACTTTTGCGTAAAAATAATTTTAAAACTGTTGCATCTTTCATTCTATCTGTCATAACTTTTTTATATTTCGGCAAAAGACGGAGCATAAAATTTTCCCCTTTTTAAACGAAGAACGGAGGAAAAATATAAATTAGGAGATTTTTTACGAATTTTTATGTAAAGAAGGATTTTGAATTCAATAACAGCTGTTTCAAGATTTCGGTATGATATCTTCCGCTATGGTTGTCTTGGAAACAGTAACAATGAATAAAATTGCCATTTGAAAAACATAAATAAAATGACTTTAAAATAAATGAGTTTCCACATGTGAAATCTACGTCATTTTGATCTAACGAGATTAAAACCCCTTTCGAAACTCAATCAGAATAACAGGCTCACAAACAAAACATACTCCACGCACGAAATTATTCCCTATTTTATATTACGTTGCCAGAAAAAGAATTGAATGCTGCTTTTTTCAACAATGAATTGTCCAGCATTATTTTCGATATAATTTTTAAACGGGACACGTTTTCGAATCGCAGGAAATATTTTACGTGCTAAATACGCCAATCTGACAAGAATTATGCATAAAAATGCATGGAGAGCTGTTTTAATGGCAGCCATACAGTGAAATGATTATCGTTTATGCTAATGCGTAAATTGCAAAGAATCACCAAAGAATAAAAGACTACATTTGTGGCAAATGTCTAAAATGTTTCTTTAATTTAAGCATTAAGATGGAAAAACGAAAATATATTGGCATCAATAAAAGATAGTATGAGTAATAGTTAGTAGATATGCTTGGGAAATATTGATCAAAGCAGAATATACCGCATTAATAAATATTTCGTGAAATCTATTCGTTTCTATTCATTTTTCAACAGCCGTCTTACATCACAGCTAACTAAACATTAAATAATGCTACGTCGCGTTAATATATCCCGTGGTAGTTTCAACAGAAAAGACTGTACCTGAACTTTTTTTTTTCTTGGAGATTGTTTTGTCACAAGTAGATATCATCACATTTTAGGAAAATGTTCTCTTCTTGCCTTGCGAAGAGCGGGTACACACACCTATTTAATTATAAAATAAAACGCTTCTCCACATCATGTGGTATCTATGGTATTAATGGTATAACTTAAATCTTAAAAGAGTATGATGTAGAAATGAGACATTTTGAAAGTTAGGAATTTTCGCTGCAAACCGTCAAGCTTTTCTAATCGCGAATGACAGGGATATAGTTTTATGTGTCATAATATAACAATGGTCTCAGGTCAGTACTTATGCTAAATTATCGAATAACTAATGAGCAACTTTACGCGAAGAGTCAAATCATTTTGTTTATTTTTAGATTCCACATTACTTGAATCAATTCGAATTATACATGTAAGAAAAAGTTTTGTTCCCTGCCGTGCGGAGAACGGGTACGCAGCTAGTTATATTTATAAGATACGACATGCTATTCTTTAATTATTTGGATTATTTGTATAATAATAGCAGCTATGAGAAGCAGTTGTTAGTGTATTTTAGGTGCAAAATTTAACAGCGTATGTATGGACAATACAAATAAAATTAAGAAAAAAAATTTCGGGTAAAGGTTTTTACACCTGTTTTAATGGAGTAAAAAGAGTGTATAAAACATCTGACAGAAAAATCTGCCAAAATTAATAGTTTCAATCTCAATCGCTTACTTTAATGAAATTTTATTACCGTTGTGCCTTTAATGAAACAGCATACTTACTTAAAACAAACATATTTAATCAAACTCCTTTAGATAAATTGATATTTCAAAACAGTATTATAAATAATTCTACTGAGAGTGCTAAACTTATCAAATAAAAAAGAACCTTATTTTAAAAAAATTGTTGAATATAACATTTGACGCCTTAAAAGAATCAGGTCAACTTCTTTGCCTTTGAAATTTATTTTTAAACTTCATCCTACTTTTCCTCGAGTTTTATCTAGAGCTGAAAAATAACAGCGAGACTTAACTAGATTTACGTATAGTGCTGAAAAAAGGGAAAGCGTAAAAACTGTTTTTTATCCCTCTCACAGTTATTGTAACTTTAAAGTTGAAAAACGACGCATTTTCGTACACCATGATGATTTGATTTTAGATACCCGAAAAGTTTAATTCTCTGTTGTCTTAAACGTGATAAGGTTTAATGATTAATTCATAGGTTTTGTTATAGTTATCCCTGCGTAATAGTACTTTTTATGTACACAAAAGATCGATACATTTTTAATGCATTTTACAGAAAATATTATACGATATAAATATTATAAAACATAAAGATAAATATTATAAAATATAAAGATATAAATATTGTAATATTATAATGTTATAGTAAATGAATATTTAAAAATATCATAAATATGAAGTGTAGATAAAAATGATTAAACCATGTATCTTTGAAATCAATAATCTTACAATTAGTTAATCAAAGGTACATTTTTTAATGAGAAGTGCGAGGATTATTCTTTGTTGATCAAAATGGCATTATATCATAAAATAGAAGCACTGAAACATAGTTACCATATTCAGTAAAACAACGTGAATAGATTTAAACAATTGCAATCAATTGTATCAAAGTTATTTAGTGTGTATAGATATTTAAACGCATGAGTAATACAAGATGCACTTAAATGAATACAAGGTCACATGGGAGAATTATGGATCCCTCTGTTTCCGGGCAAATAATGGTCACTCACTTTATAGCATTAAAAAGAAAAATTAAGTAAAGCTAAACTATGTCAAGTCATGCTTAAACTTTCTGTTTTCTTACATAAAGTTCAAAAACAATGTAACTAGTAACAATGTAATAAGAGAAAAAAAAATTCTTTTTACACTACTACAAAATCATCTTCAAAAAAGATTGCCTCTAAAAATCATGATTTTTTTAAAGATTCGTGACATTGAAACATTTTTGATGAAACAATTTTGGTGTTGTTTTTTTAGTTGCAGATGGTCTAATCTTTACATACGTGCATATAATTTTTCTTCATTATTTTTAAAATTAATTTTCATGTATACTCAATTATCTCCTACTTCACTGGGGTAATTCTGCGCACTATGGTAATTCTTTATCAGTGATATTTTTCTACATTTTAGGTGTTTTTTAATTTATTTCCATGTGAAAAATATTAGTACTTACTATAACTGTTATATATATCAATAATACTGAAATATTATATTATACTTTAACTGGGAGATATTGAAAGTCCCCCAAATGCAAAACGGGCTAATTTGGAACTCCTTAGTAATAAAGGACTAATGGAGTGTGACAATGAAAATAAGATTGAAGAAGCTGAATAATGAAAGTTGCAAAAAAAACCTCCTTAGTAGATTCTAAGAAGGTGATACAAGGAATTCATATTGTACGTGAAGAGCAGACATACTTTGCTGTGTATTATAATTAAGATGACCAAACTTCCTCATTTTCAGAACGTTTTTCAGTTTTTCCCCAAAATGTAAACCAAGCATTGGCGACAAAACTTTAATTAAAACAAATATTTCTTCCCAATTTAAAAAGAAATCAATCATGTTTCATTTATTTTATGAATGCTAATAATGCTCTAATTGAATAAATAGAAGTTTTTTTTAAAAATGATCACTGGATTTATAAAATGTCCCCAATTTTTCTTTCGAAACGGCCCCAATTCTTTCTTCAAAAATAATTTTATTATTTAATTTTTTTCTGAAATACAACACATTAGATAAATAAAAATGTTGTCTGTGTGCTAAATAATGATAATTTAGAATGTTATTTATTTTTGATACGCATTAATATAAAAAGGGGGTGACCCATATTTACCCCATATCTGGCCCATAATTTCCCAATCAATAATTTAAATAAAATCAATAATTCAATTTCAGGTAAAGTGATTATTTGAATTATTTCTAAATTATTTAAGCTCACTTCATTCAAAATTAAATTATTTTATCTTTCATACTTTATAAAATATTAAGGTGTTGTTTTGTGACCCATAATTTCCCCATATGATCCTACTATTTTTGGGGGCCTATTCCAAGGAAACAACAACTACCAAAATATATTGTTCATCGGAAAACAGCAATAGCAATTCAGCGTTTAAATTCAGCAGTTGTAAATGCTCACTCTGAATCCCTCCAAAAACCAACCGCTACCAGCAGACGTTGCATGTCTGAACCTGCACTCTTTCGAAGTGTCAGACAAGACATGCTGAAAAGTGTTTGAGATGAGTTATAGTGGTGTCTGGATATTGTTCTTGTTTCTATGTGGGAGAGAAAGAGTTGCAGTGTGTTGGATTTAAACTACTGTTTTTGTTTTCGAATGAACGACAATTTTGTATTTTTATAATAGTTCCGCAAAGTTGAAATACTGAATACGCTTTGTATATAACAGTTTATTATCATTATTATTATTACTTTCCTTATTTTTTATTTAATTTATTCTATGATAAATAAAAATATATTCTGGCATAGAACCTAATTTTTAAGAAAACTAGAAGGTTTAATATTAGCTTGACTTATAAATCTATGCTGGTGGGCTTGTTTAAGACTTTCTTTTCAATTTCTCAAACATGTAGAAAAATATATCTGTGTAAACATGATATATTTTTCTACATGTTAACTACTTATCAATGTTTTAGAAAGTTAAGGTATTTTGAACTGCTTTTTCCCCCTTCTTTCTCAGTCAGTTAGCCAGTACTGTGCTTAAGAGATGCTTCATACTAGGTAACCGCCTGTCTGCTAAAAAGCTTTTTAATTCATGGGCACCAAATGGTCAAATCATGTTTTCTCTATATTTTTATTCCTCTCCGTGGTTTTCCGCTACATTTTTCCTTTTAATGCGCCAAATTTTCAAAGATCTCCTAAATTTTCTCAGTTTCTACAATTCAACTTTGAAAAGTGCATAGGCTTCGATTTTTAAAAAAGATTTGTAGGAAGGAACACACACAGTTCTCAGTATCTTAATTTACAAGTTACACATCCGGACCGATAAATTCATTTTCTCTTGGAAAAAAGTTACTTATTGTCTTTACAGTTAAAATAGAACAGTTATTATCTTTAATTTTTTCTACGTCAGTTAATTATACTAGCTTTCTTCTAGCCTTTATGCTACAAAATTTCTCAAACTGTCAAACACTTCGGTCTCAAAGTCTTCTTTAAACCTATCTATAATCTTTAATTCTCTTCCCTGAAGGATTCTACTTCTACTAAGAACTGTTTAGTGGGGTTTATTATATGCCATATGAATGCGATTTGGCTACATTGATTAAACCAAAAGGGCTCTCAAATTTAGGCTCAAAGAGCATATGTCTCTAAGCTGGAACTAAGCTCTATGGTTGAAACTTTCCAAATTTTCAATTGCCTCTCATTGTTGGAATGCCAATCCTCTTTTTCTATTTTTTGAAGCTAAGATCTTGTTTACCTTCAATCTTCATTCCATCTTTAGATTTTTTTTTCATTACCCAGTACTAGAGGTGTTCTAGATATCCGTATCCGTATCCGTATTCGCAGATATGGAAAGAAAAAATATCTGTATCCATATTCGTTTGATCAAACAGAAATTATCCAAAACAGGATAATTTCTCATAGCAGAAAATATGTCACACAAAAACAATTGTGCTAGTATGTCATATTTCTTAATAATAATCAGTTCTTTTTTTGCATTTTTCAAAGAAATTGAAAAGTGGAGAGTGAGTTTTGCATCTACACTTTTCACTGGTCTTACCTTCATGACTATTTGTTAAAAATAAAACCAACGAGTGTGTAATAAAACCAACGAGCTGAACTGTCTTTTTAAGTTTGGCCTTTGCTTTGGGACTCTCCAAGAAGTCAATTTGCAGACGGCACGATTAACATTGTTTTTTACGATCAAAACCAGACTTTATTTTTTATAATTATTATTTCTCAAATACTTATTTAAAGTAATTTTATTGAAATATACTCGGTATTGTGAAGTTGGACAACTCGGTATTGCCATTCATTAAACAAATCTGTGATGTCTGTCCATCATAATTTCAAAAATAAGACTACTTACCTTGACAAAATCACATAATTATTGTTATCTCAATTGATTAAGGTTTATTAAGTTAGGATTAGGTAAAATAAGCAAATTAGATACTGTAATAACAAAAACACCCATAAAAGTGATGTTTAAAAGATAAAATATTTAAAACTTAGTAAGATGATATACATAAAAGTTACTTGTTTTCTTTTCAGTTCCTTTCTCAGTCTGTGAATGGATTTGGACCGCTTGGATATCGAAACAGCTGTATATCTGACAGCTGTATAACAGCTGTATATCTGAAACAGCTATGATTTGCTTATAGCCTGACAATTAACTTTTATGTGTGTTATTGTACAAAGTTTTAATTATTTTACATAATGCAATGCCCACTCTATAAAATTCTCTCTTTAATTCATAAATGGAACCATTCCTTCAAAACGTGTTGATGAATCTTGACTACGTTATGACTTAAAAAAAAACGTATTTTTTCACATTTCATGACTTATTTGAAATAATCATTAAAAAAATTGCTGATTGTTTTCATATGATTTTTTCATACAAAACAATTGAAATTTGATTTGTTTCGCGTAAAAATACATGAGAAATATTTCTGATTATTCTTATTTTAAAAGTAAAATTTCAAAATTCAGATATAATTAAAATAGTTTAAAAACGTATTAAAACTGTTGATGAATCCGCTACACTCTTAAAACTTATTTCTTCAATTCACAGAAATTTTACTGGCAGCAGTGATGCCGGAATATCTGTTATTTGATGAATATACGTTTCCTGTTCCTCTTGTCAGTTGAAGAAACTTCTTCAGATTCAACGAATTTTTTTTTTACTCTTTAAATTTTCGAAAAGAATTTGTGCAATTATACCGTTTACAAGGAGTACGGAAGTTATTCGTTTAAAAATGAGGAATAAATTAGTGTGCAAAGACGAGTTTTTCTGAGAATGTAAGGTTCAAGATATTTTTCGCTGGTGTCATTTTTGAAATCTAGTAAGACTAAATTTGAATCATGATTAATAATTTCAAGATTAAAATTTAACAAATTACACTATATATTGGATTTTCATTGTTTATTTTATTCGCAATTGTTAACAATAACAGAATGAGTAAGGCTGATTTCCTAAGAAATAAACGGTCTGTTTTATAAACTTTGCGATACGCTCACTTTAACATATTTTATAAAGTTGATTTTGAACAAAAAAAGAGAATTGCGCTGATGTGATCAATCCCGCAGGATCCAGTCGGATTGATAAAGCTCCAGCAGGATTGAAATTACTGCCGGAATGCACTCTCCTTTTATTAGCAATAGTGCTTAATCACTGAGACTGAAAGGTTCAAAACATATGTATTTAGTCGGAAATGTACTAACTTTTCTAAAATGTAATCATGTGATTCAGGCTTTTAAAGGTATAAATCGTCTTGATTGAAAATGCTGCAGGAAGCAGGTGTTATTCCATTATTTCCATACGATTATTAATCTGCATACTTAGAAATGCGCCGCGAACACCTTTTATGGATTGACAAAAGAATCGAATGAGATTGGCTAATGTAGTAGTAATGATTTAGCTACCTTAGATGATTTTCATGTTGTCTTGAACTTATCTGTGAATTTATATTTAAAACTGACTTTGTATACATGCCAACTCAATGTGTTAAGATAACGCCGATTTAAACGTTACAAGAATAAATACTCTATTGGTAATAGACACATATTTATTTAACCACCATTAAATAAAAAATTAGTCAATATAATGCATTTTTCTTTGCATCATCCATAAGAATCTTTCTACACTGACTTTGCTTGAAAGCAGTCTTTAACGAAAAGTTTTCACAACATCCACCATGTCCGAAAAACCTAGCTAAGAAAATATAGAAGTCCTCCTTTCAAATTCGCTGTGAATTTAACAAGAGTGTGGCGTCTAAAGAGATGGAAAAAGAAAAGGTGAAAATTAGAACATTTGTAGTTATTCTATAACAAAAAATAAATGTCCCTTCTTAATGAATTGTATTTTCGCTTTTTATACTTGTACCTCTTGAAATACTAGCGATATTACAAGAGGTAAAGTTTTTTTTTACTCTCTCAATAGAATATTATCTTCATATACGGAGCTTAGAATTTTCCCTAAATACATAAATTAAAACAAATAAGCAATAATTATGCTATACAAACTCAAAGGAATATACTCAATCATAGCTTACAGTAAATTTTTCCAGTAAGTGATAGTAAAATATATAGCAACTGTCTTAATTTGTAGATATAGATCAGTGATGCTTGATGCACATGCTTGATTCATTTCCGTATGCATTTACTATTGGAAAAGTCTGTCTAATTATTGATTTTTGAAAATTTTCTTACTTTAATTTTTATATTAAAAATCAACTGCTACGTTTTGTACTAAGCATTGATTCATGAATATATGCCAAAGCAATTTGAAGGCACGAAATTGATTCTGTATTACTGATTTTTTTAGGGGATTAATTCCAAGAAGGTGCTCTTTGAAATGTGGTAAAATTATTGAGAACTGATGAATTAGTGTCACAGGAGTCTTGTATGTACTTCGACACTAAATATTTCAAAGACAGCAGGGGTGGGAGTTTTGTGCAATCCTAAATTATTCTGCGTTGGACTCGCAGTAAATGTGCAGGTGGAGTAATAGTATTTTGCGACATTTTGTGGTTAAATTGATTATAAAATGTCGTACTCCCTTTTCTGTTAACCATTGTTTATTATTGATTTCTTTTTTATCATGCGGAAAAGGACTTAAAAAAAATCGAGTTTTTGACATTATTCTCACCTCAAGTGTCGGACGTACCATTTTGACTTTTTATCACACAATTTAATTTTATACTCGTTTGACAGTTGAAGAGATACAAATTTGTATATGTATGGCGTACACCTAATACAAATAGTTCATTAAATACCATAAAAGACCCAACTTCTTTTTAATGTTCAACACAAATCCATTGGGGGTTGGAGATGCACAAATCTGTATATGTATGACGTACAACTAATACAAATAGTTTTTTAAATACCGTAGAAATCCAGACTTCTTTTTAATGTTTAACACAAATCGAATTCAAATATTAACTACTGGTAAATTATAAACTAACATGTGCTCCATAATACCACCGCTTTTATTTTAATATCATATATATTATCATAACAGCAATATTGCACTATAATTTCATTTTCTGGACTAGATGGTATTTCTTTCATAATTCAGTAAAGTTTTATCACTCAACATTCTTCATTTAAAGGAATGACTTAACAGGCCTCTAAAATCGCTTCTTTTTTTTCTTTTTTTGAAGTCTAAATAATACGAAGTCTTCAGATATTTTTATAAATAAAAAGAAAAAATAGTGTGAACATTTCCAATGAAATAAAAAAGAAATGTTTAAGAAAGTCGGCGCATTTGGTATTGTGCTCTATTTCCTATCGTTTGACCTAGTTTGAGCTTTCTTTCCCTTTAATATTCTAAAGATGAAATGGAAGAGCTTAGCAAAATTTGATTTTGATGTAACAAGGAAAAGTAGAAAACTGGAAGCTGTGCCATCCATCTTCAAGTATAACTGTCAAATGAATACTAGCTTTAAAAAAAAACTTTTTATCCTAAAATTCTTATAAAATGTGTAAATTTTGAAAATAAAAATTTAGGTACGCACAATTTTGTAAATGAATTATAAATAAATAGTAAAAATAAATTATAAAAATTGTACAAATCGCTTAAACCTACCTAATATTTAATTTCAACCTGAACCTTAGCAAACAAATTTTTATCAAGCAAAGGTGTTACCATACTTTATAATTGCATTTCATTTTTAATCTGCAAGCAGATTTCTAAAATGTATCTAATATATTCATTACTACCCACTACTTTTGTGAAAAAAAATCTATAAATAATGATTTACAGATCTACTTTCTTTTTACATAATCTATTCATTTCTCTTAAGATAAAAAAATAAGTCAGCTTTCGTAGTTAAGCTACATTTATTTTACATTCCAAAAATATATTTTTATTTCAGCTTTATAATCAATGTTTTCTTCCAAAAAGTGAGATAGCGATTGTTTTTGTTCTTAATAAAACTAAATATTTTAACAGTTACATCAATTGTATGCTTTATCAAATATACATACAGGGTGATTCATGCTGAGACAAAAATAAAGCATACTTTTTAACGTTGCAATTTATCTTTTTTCTAAATTCAATTTATTGCTAAATTAGGGTTATTCAAGTTTTTATAGGTGTTCTGTGTCTGCTCCAACTGTGACATAGCAAATGTGATGCGATGTTCTTGTCCCTGCCACACTCGTGATTAAAATATCCTCAGCTGATAAGTCCAATACGTCAGTTATCAGTCGCTTCAGTTGCTGAATGTCCTGAAGAATTGGAGGTAAGAAAACTTTGTATTTCACAAAATCCCACAGGAAAAAATCCTCTAAGGGTTGGAGCTGAGGATCTCGGTGGTCAAAAAGGCAAAAATTTAGTATGCCATTTTGCTCTAGCAATGCATGCGGTAGATGATCGTTCAGGTATTGACGTACGTTGTTATGCTAGTCTGATGGACAATGTTTTCTTGCAAAATGAAGCTGGGAACCACTTCTTCTAAAAGAGAACAGCTCCTCTGAGAGCGCGTACTAGTAAGTAAGCAGCCTCTATACAACGATTTCTTAACTAGACGAATTTTGCCATTTTGGTACACTGAAGACTTTTCAGTGCACCAAACTCATATATATAATTGTTAGTTCCCGAATTAACTTGTTTGAAGCTAAGTAAATCAATTAGCGAATTCGCACTATACTTTCTATTGTTTTAGTCCATTATATATGGATGACCCTGAAAACACTGAAACCTTGACTTATGTGAAGGATGTGTTCCAAGAATCTTCACGTAAGTGAAAATTTTGCTTAGTGAGATAAGACATATGTACGACGTATTTTCGAAACGCATACAAAATTAATTCAGACACTTACAATGACCCCTCTAGCTGGTTTAAACTACTCTCTAACTGTATATTACCATTTCCCACGTAAAGTAATCCATGAATGTTGGCGCTTCTTACAGTTGGCGAAAAATCTTGCGATGCAGGAGAGTATACTATTTATTCGCGTAAGATACATCGCGTTGTAGATCGTAAGATACATTCGCGTAATAAACATCGCGTAGTCTACTGCGTATACATATATTTATGATATGTCGTAGACGAAAATAGTCATGAGTCTTCTTCATCCCTTGAAATATGCTTTATTATCGTAATACAACATTGTGACTATATAGAACTTCGGAAGAAAACTCTAATTAAACATTCGTTAGTTACTTAGTTATTCGGAAAAGCGGAGAAAATGATGCAGAGTCAACTTACAGGACAAACAATGCTTACAAAGTCCAACCTGAGCTCAGGGCCTAGACTTTTATTGCTCGGTCATGTTACCGTAAACATTCCAAAGAAGTCCAAAGATCTGCCATTGTATAGGCTTCATGTCCAAATAATATGACGTGAAGCCTGGGGCGGTACGTTTTGCTTGTTGTAGTCAACTTACAGGACAAACAATGCTTACAAAGTCCAATCTGAGCTCAGGGCCTAGACATTTATTGCTCGGTCATGTTAGCATAAACATCCCAGAGCAGTCCAAAGCTCTGCCATTGTATTGCAAGGAATTTCAAATGACATACATCTCACAATGCCAGGCTTCACGTCATAAGATAATATGACGTGAAGCCTGGGGCGGTACGTGTTGCTTGTTTATTCTGTGTATTTCATTGCTGAGGCGAAAATCTTTCGTTGAGTTTCTTTCGGTTTTACCGCCAAATAGAATTTGATAATTAAAGAACATTCTTTTCTTTTTTTTAAGAGGGTTGAATAATAAATCACGATATATTTGAAAATGGCTACAAAACAGGTATTATAATTTAACAAACAGAATCCCTTGCAATACATTTATATTTAAAGTTCCAACTTTAATTTTAATACTTAATTCGACTTTATTGCGCATGTGACACAAAACACAATATTTACTCTTGTTCATAATCCTTACTTTAGGTAGGAGTGTAATTGCGAATCAGCTGACTCATTAGAGTGATTTGAAAGCCAACGTTTTAGGTTCAACTCCAATTTTCAAGTTTTTTTTTTTCCTAATTCCATTTCTCATTCTTTTAATGTATTAAATACCTATTTATCATGCCTTCTTTTTTTACGTCTAGAATAGAGTACCTTATTTTTTACACTTCACTTACCTTTAAACCTGATTTAAAAAATTGATTTTTAAACCTCAGATTTATTTCTCTGCAGAAAGAGCTGTGATGAAGTTAAATAAAAATGGCACTATTTACTTGAATGACATCCTTGACTATTTAAAGTTTACAACTTCAAATAAGAATTTTAGTGTTGGAACTGCCTTTTTGAGTTTCAGTCAGATTCACTCGTTTGCAGGCATTTGCTTTAAGCTTCAATGAATGACTATAATCGTATTGCCTATAACTGGAATTGATTCCTGTTTGCACACCATCTGTTGAAAGTAATGTTTCATGATTGTGACTTTCCCTGTTAGTAAATTTTTTGTTCTACATAAAAAAAAATTAATACTCTCTAATATCTCTAGTTCTGATGTATACTACTTCCTAGTGCTTTATTATTTCTCAGCTAATAGGCAAATGATTGAAACTACTAGTTTTACAACATTAATTTTATTAATTTTGAGTAGCTGCACTTTTGATCATTTCATTTTAATCTTCATAATCAGTAACCAGACTTTCTTCCAGCCGTAGAAACATTTTTTAAATGAAATTTCATAGTTTCTTTTCATTATTATTAAAACTGTGCAATGCAACAAGCTGTAGTTTAAATTTGAGAAATAGGGATTCCTTGTCATACCAAAACGTATCACAACTAGCACTTTCCTTCAAATGATATCGAGTACCATCAAGTCACTAGATGTCATAGAAGTGTTCATTATTTGGTATTTTTCTAAGAGCGGAGAGCAATGTTCGTCTTTTTTTTTTCAGAGATGATGCTCTCCTACTCTTTATAAAAAGGCAAAATTAAACTTGTCCCCTTTTCAAACATTTATACAGGGTGATTATAATTAAAATTCCACTTTAAAACAATCAGAAAAGGAAAACTATTGGACCAAATACTATCAAACTTAGAAATTGTGTAAAGGTGGTCATGGAATTTATTATCCGCTGAAAAAAATGTTCAAAAATTCAACACCAGTGGCAAGAACATATTTAAGGAGGGGGAGGGGCGTTCCGGGGTCCGACCCCCTCCCCGTCACAAAAAAATTTTTGGAGGGGATCCAAAAATTTCGGAGTTGGTCCAATAGGTAAAAAATACAGTATTTTTCTCAAAAGGGCGCTATATCATTATCATTTTAGTAACAAGAATAAAATTTCGAGGGGGAGGGAGGTTCGGACCCCTGACCCGCCCCCCCCTTAAATACGTCCTTACCCCTGGTGTTGAATTTTTGAGCTTGTTTCCGCCGATAATAAATTTCATGACCACTTTTACACAATTACCAAATTTGATAACATTTAGTTCAGTAGTTTTCCTTTCCTGATCATTTTGAAGTGGAACTTTAATTATAATCACTATAGCAAATCTTAGCTTTCAAAAAGAAAATGCACTATTGTTTTATTTTTGGGGATAAAATAATTCTGCTAGAGTTTATTAAAGTGGGGTGAGCTACTTACTCCATTCTCAACACCCAACCAAATTTTTTCATCTGCTTCCTACTGGAAGAGAGTTAGAGCAGAAAGTTTAATATGAGAATTTTAAATCCGTGTCAACTGGGAAGGAAGTGGGAAAAAGTAGGGAAGTCGAATGTATACAGTGAGATAGTACAGAAAATATGGAGGAGGGTGTGAGACTCTTTTCATGGTGATAATTGCTTTCTAGCAGATAAACGCAGTTACTGATTATTAAAATGTTTTAATCAATTTTACTGTAGCCTATTTTACATTAATTAAAACTAATTAGTTCTATGAAAATCTAATTTATATTAATTAATACGAGTTATAAGATATAGCATATACTTAGGAACAAAAATTAAGTGTTTAAGAATTACACAACGTTAAAACCGTACTGTTACAAGTTCGTATTACAAATCTCTGCATAATACGTAATGCTGGGAGAGATGCCCAGCAGGAACTTTAACCTTTTCGCTCCGGCTCACACATGAGGATTTTTGTACCAGAAAGCGGCGGAATCTATAAGATTTCATTCCCCTACTTCCCAGCTGAAGAGCACGCCTTGCCTTTTGTTTGGTAAGTGGGGGCAAATATCACTGACCACAAAAGTCCGCAAACAAAATACAAATCTGTATGCTCAATGCCGGTCAATTCACTACCACTTTCTCCCCAGTCAATTATCTACTAACCCGCCTGACTCTCCCACAGCATAAGAAAAGGAATTTCTAGAGGCGGGAATCTCTTATCCATCTTCCATGAAGGGTGAATGGATTTCCTGTCAAAAGAGGGGAAAGAAGTCCTTGGTAAGGCATTTGTACCAGCGCCGTTCTTCAGTCAGATTTATTTTTTGGTACAACTGTTGTACCGCCGGAGTGAGAAGGTTAAGGAAAGCACTCTTTTAAAAGAACACTTCAGAGAAACTGTCCACAGAAAGTTCTCTTTTTGACAAATCCTTCATGCCCCTTTTGAAATAAATGTGAACACTGCGCCTCACGCCCTTATTCATTAGAGCGAGTTTTCCCCCAGACTATTCGTGGATCCTTCAATACGCACAGGAGGACAATCCTTGAATTGTCCGCGGGTCCTTTTCTCCCTTATTCCCAAGCCTGACTCCTACTATCAGCCGATAATACCTGGCTTTGGTGGATAAAGTGGATACGGCTCGCTATGATTCGCCAGGGAGCACCACGTGCTTGGGGACGATTGCGACGGGGGAGGTTGGCGGCTCGCCAAAACCGGTTTGAATTCTCTGACAACTCTCTCTCAACACCTGGTCGAGGTTGGGCTCAGGAAGAGATCAAGAACAGATTATTTGTACTTGAGAATAACAATTTTCTGCCAAGTCGCCTATCCCCAGATGATTCACAGGTAATCGTATTTCGTTCTACATGCAACAACACAAACGTCGAATACCAAATCCTTGGTGAAATTTCAAAGTTATTCATCATAGGCAAATTGTTACAGAAATATTGAAGTAAAGCCATGCAAGCCAGTTTTCACGGTGAATGATCCAGACTTTCCACGCGTCTGTAACTTACGTAAGAACACGAAGAAATCGTTGATAATTTATGAAGACCTAAAACGCAATATTGAGTATCATAAGTATGCTAATAAAACAACTGAACTAAAACTTAAATATTGGACAAGAATATTTAAATTGTCATAGTTGGACAAGTAGCCTATATCAAAAAGAATTCAAAATACATTGTATCCTGAAATATCAGTTGGGAACATCATCTTATGATGTCTGTTTGGCAGTACTGGTTCGCGTAGTTTTAATAGAATATCTTAAAATGTAGAGGTATAGTATAAAAGGATTTTACTTTGTTTGGGGCCATAATCTGGAACGAAAATTATAGAGTCAAATAACAGGGTATCTGCTCTGTTATTTGAACCGATTGGGGGTCGTTGGGCCACCCAGTTTTAAAAACTAATTATAAATACCGCAAACTCTTCAAAAATTAAGAAAGATCTCATTTTTGTGTATTTTACAAAATTGTAACTTGTTCTTTGGCACTAATTTTTTTTAGGGAAAAAATTTTTGATAGACAAGTTGAATTACAAAAACTCAAGTTTTTACAAAACTTTCGTAAAACATAAATTAAACATTGTGATAGTGTATTCCAGGTGTTATAGAATAGATATTAAAATCAATGTAGCTGATGATCTATAATGGAAGAACTGTGGAAATTTAAGGAGGAATGACTTACTTCTCCTGTTGGCCAACATATCCCACCTCAACCTTTAACGAGTTATTTTCTCCCCTTTTTGGATTTTCCCGTTTTATTCTCCGAAGACACACATAGTATACACAAATTAGTCAAACATTTTAAGAAATTTAATGAAAAAAAAACCTAAAACGCAAACTTTGAAGTCAATGAAAATGCTGAAAAGTACTATGAATAAAAATACACGCTCAAAAGTGTTTTGTTGAATTTAGCAGAACTTCTTTGATTAAGTTGTCTGGTAGCTTTGTTTGTTGATTCAACAAAAGTTTGTTTGATTCAACCAAATTGATTTAACAAAACGCTTTGGATTTTAACAAAACGTTTTTGTTAAAAACTAAGAACGAATGAAATCTGAAATCGATCAACAGTCAATTTGCGTCATGCGTCAAGGACAGGCGCAGGATTGTGAAGAAGACTCAGTTAGACCGCCAGACAAGCCCAAAGGAGAAGCTCGTATTTACGGAGGAAGAGGGAAGAGCTACGAATCTGCACTGTCAGGCAATATAATTAAGAATGGATAACATCAAACACAAAAGAATTCAACAAAAGTAATTTGGTAATCAGAACAAAGGTAATTTGGTTTTTTTCCGAGTTTGTTGAACATTTCAGAGGTAAGCCTAATTAGTTTACTTTTTTATAAAAATTAAGTTTTTTATTTTAGTGTTTTTACAAGTTTCTACAGATTTAGCTTAATGCCACTCAGAGTGCGTTTGACTAACTTAGCTAAAACAATCAGTATTACTTTCCACAATGTAACGGGTAGCAAAATATCGAAAGATGTAAAAAATCTTCATTCGTAAAAATATTAATTTATGTATAGCCTCGGTAAAAATATAGCTTAGCCTTAAATAGAGGCTAAGCTGGACAATAGCGAATTATAAACTTTTTGTGTGTATTTCGAAAATATTTTTGTTGTTTAAATTTTACAGCGGTACACACATTTTTAAAATCCATATCTTTTTATGCTGCAAATTGTTTAATTCGCATAGCATGGCGGAAAGAAAATCACTTATGCTTTTAGTACTTCATTTTTTTTTATATTCTTTCTAAGAGAAAATATATTCATTTTCCAAATGAAACATTCCGGCGATAAAAATGTTTATATTACGTTTATTATTTGTTAGCTTTGTATTCCGTTTATAAAAGCGGTTAAGTTCTGCTAGATAAGGGATTGTGCATGCAATAAAGCAGACTACTGATTTCGTGTTGGACCGTTAGGCACTTCAAAACACAGATTCAAAATAGCTGACGCGAATACTCCATTTCTCATTTTCGCTGAAACCCTCTTTGATCATTATCAAATAGACTAGTAAGTTTGAGAAAACATACACATTTATTTTATTTATCAAGAACGAAAAAGCAACTTTTGATTACCTTACTAAGTTTTCTTATTAAGAAAAAAAAACGGCCATCGAATTTCTTTTATTTAACTTTATAAATATGCAAAAACTCTAAAATAGAAATATGAATTTTGATGAATAGATAAATTATTTAGTTTTATCTCTGAAACTTTGTACCAATTGCTTGTGGGTTAGTAAACATAACAATTAAAACAACAAAATAATTTTGTTAATTTGCCAGCACAACACCAATTAACAAAGAAATTTTGTTAATTCAAACAAATAGTTTGTTGATTTAAACCAAATTAACCTCTTAAACAAATAGTTTGCTTAAATTAACAAAAAAATTTGTTATTTCAACCAAATTATTTGGTTAAATTGAAAAATGTTTTGTTGAAATAACGAAATAATTTTGTTAATCAGACAAAAGTTTTACTGGCGCTATATCAACCGGATAATTTTGTTGATTTAGCAATATTTTTTCTTGATTCAACAAAAGTTTTTTCAGTGTATTATTTGAAAACAATTTTGTCAACACAGCGTTTTGACTACTCTGTAAAAATAAAGTAAAGAGTATTAAACTTTTCAAATTATATCGAGTGTTTCAATCTTTGCATTTCAAACATAAACATAAATGAAAAACATTTCTTTTCTGTAAATTTTGAGAGTTTAGACGTAGCTTCAAACATTATGTGAAGGCAAGTTCTTTTTAAAGTCTCATTCAATACCTTAAGCAATGTATCTCCTTTATATTTTTATTTCTAGAACAAGTTCAGAACTTTAGACTTCATTTAAAACTATTCCGCATATGGAACTCTTAATTCACTTTATTTGGTATTTGCGTTAAAGTGCTAATTAGTTTGTAAGCATTTTCGGTAGTTTAGGGAAGAAACAGTTTTAAACGCTGAAGACATTTTCGGTGCATTAAAAAGCAGATGAAAATTCTAAGTTAGCATTTCGGTAATCACAGTAATTATTCTAATTATTCGAAATGGGTTATAAACAATGTTTACAAAATCATTCTTTAAACATAGTTAATTCTAATTACCTTCCTCATTATCGTCCCTACGGACTAAATTTTAAGTTTAATGACAGCTGAATAAACTTACTTTCGGTAACGATAAACTTATAAATCGCTTCTAAAGATGCAAGCAAAAGTTAAAAATTGGCTTTGTGCTAAGCACATCGTGGAAGCATTTAGCTTTGTGGCAATAAAGGCGTTAATTAGTGAATACTTGATGTAAATGGCTACGGATAAAATGTTTTATTATTAGGGGAATAGCGTTTCTCTGACAATTTACACATAGCTTCGAGATTTCAATTAAAGTTTATATTGAAAAACTTCAAAATTTACTAACTGTTTATTTCTACACAAGTAAAAGATGAGAATAATTTATTATAATGTATTTTGATGATTGCCATTCATGGAATAATTAACAGTGTGTGAATCCATAAATCGTGGGGCACTTGCGACGCATATTTTTGAAAAATTTTATTCATAAAATGCATTTTTGGATCATTCATTCTTAATCTAGTGAAAATGCTAATTTATCATATTAAATGAAGTCTATTTCATTCCTCATTTCATACCTATTAACGGAAGAATAAGGAGTATTAAAGTTGTCGTTTGTTAGTGCAAATAACATTTTTTGTCTACCAAAAGGAGGAATACCTTGAGCGAGGGACTTCTTAAGGGTCTATAGCATGTATTTACGGTTCATCTGGAGAAAACCGGCCAAAGCTCCAGACAATTTGATCGTCAACGGCGTGGAAATCCAGAGCTCTGGAGAATTTAGGGCATGTAGACTTAGAAGAACATTAGTCATACATGATGCAATATCAGCTGCAAAACTTAACCCCCCCGCCAAAAAAAAAAAAAAAAAAAATTATAAGCCAGTGATACTCAGCTATAAATTAATAAGTACCTTCATGTTAACAATCAATTCAAGCAAATTTATTAATCATTTAATTTCTTATTGGATTGCATATTGCCTGTGTAAACCTAAATAAATGCAAAGCTGAACAATGCAAAAATATTTTTTCATCTTCTTCTCTCTAAATGAAAAATAATTGGAATTTTTTTTAACTTAATTTAAGTAGTTGAAGCATCATTATCATGGTAATTTCATTAATAAATACAGTTTTTTATTTAACTAGTTGAAAAAATACCTTACACTTTCATCATGATGCAGTGTTTCTCAAATACTTTTTAAGTATTTTTGTGTTATCGCCGAGATGATTTTGATAGCTCTGCCGTAAAGTATATCGCTATCTTCAGATAAAAGAAATGGCTGTAATCACCAAAATCTCACTCGAAAGAGGTTCCAACATAAATTTCTTCTTCTCAAGGAGCATTTTTAAAGAATGGTTCAATTTCCTATATTGTTTATTTTTATTCAATTTACCAGCCGCAGAATTTTTTTTTTTTTCACCGATGAAAAAGAAAGGCGCTTTTCAAATGGAATTGAAATCAGGGTGTGTTCTTATTTTTGTATGCCTATATGCTATGCTGTATAATTATTGCAGGAAATATTAGATATATCTTTCATATAGGCGCAGGTAGTCCAAAATGATCCACTTAAGAGAAAAACTTGCATAAAATAACATAAATGTTAAATAAAACTTTGGCTCTTTGCCACAATATTTTACACAATATTTTGCATCATAAACAAATTTTAATAATATTTTAAGAGCACACTGATTGACGAAAAAATTATACTTTTGATAAAAAGAGTCCAAAGCATAATTTTACCCTCATCCGAGGGCAAAATGATCCTTCATTTGAAAACAATTGTAAATTGCTTTATATATGCAAAATAAAATATTTAAAATTAATTATGACTATACAAAATGAAGTAGATTAAATTTTATAATCATGTAGCATGCATAATTTATTTTATGGAAATTTTAAAATAAAAATGTCTCACAAATAATAAAATGGTATATTTCAAAATTATAATTTAAAAACTATGGCCTACAATATAAACGCAGAAATAAATTAAATAATGCAATGTGGATTCACGCATTTTTAGAACGTCTGAAAGGTTGACATGATGATTAGGGCCCGGTAATGAAGTTTCTTCAGTCGATGGATCATTTTACCCGGCAGTATGCCTGCCCACTTTAGGTCATATTACTGGAGCACGCCGAGAAACCTAACAAACTAAACAAGTGTAAATCACATCTAAAAACATATTCTACTCAGTATTAACCAAGTCATATTTATGTGCATTAAAGACTGTATTTCTAAATAAATAGGAAAATTAATGCTTACCTTCTAAGAGATTTCATAAAACCCAGTTTTTTGAAGAATTCTACTCACGCACGTAATACACCGATCTCTTAAATAGCGCTGTTGCTTCTTCTTGACTTGACACAACTAGTTTATGTGTTGCATAGAAGGTAGCGCTGCTTGTGTGGAAGAAAACATAAGTGGATCGTTTTGTCTGCTAGGATCATTTTGGGACACTTTCTCCTAGTTATCGTTTATGTTTCTTGGGCCGTAGTAGAATATTTAAAGATAAAGTATGTTTACTTGTTTCTAACCTAACGCAATTTCATGATATATTATTAAAAGTAACGTAAACTATATTTTTGTAAGAATTCGGGATGTTTTGACTAATTTTCCAAGGTACAAGACTCACTGTTAGTTTTGAAGTTTGCGGTGGAAATTTAATTTGTAGTATTTTCAATACAAGAAATATTTTCTCTTAAAGAAAACAAATTACCATAGCTACTTTCATTCGCAAAATGAAACAAAAGTAGTTGATTTTCGCTGTAACAGTTCCACATACTGTTTTTAAAATTTTCGTAACTTTTAATAGGACTCAAAGAAAATGTGCATGTCACATTATGTAACAATAACTGAGCCAAAATATTCGAACCCTACTGAACTGAGGTACTTTGACAGCAAGTTTTCCTAGAATATTGATTTTGTAAGAATTTTATTTCCATTAGTCTCACTACGTAAACAACATATCTTGCACTTAATGCATTAGAGATATTTGTAATTTTTGCAAATTTAACAATATAATCAATAGTAAAAGTTAATGGTTTTGAATAGTTTCCAAATTACAAAATCAATTTTCTACGTAAATAACTATATGAAATTTCCAATGCTGTAAAAGAAAAAAAAACAAAGAGTTAACTTTTTTTTCACTCAGTTTGATTTGCTTTAAAACTCACATCGAAACATCTCAATTTAGGTTTGTATCAATATATTCAAAGCCGCTTTAATTTCAATATGTTTTTCGGAAAATTCCGTGAACGAACCAAGAACTTTCTAGATATAAAACATTAGCCTGAACAGTCACCATAGACATGTACATTGTTCACTCTGATACTGAACCAATAAAATTCAGACCAATTGACATGATCCTATGGCAGTCGTCCTATTGCAAATCATTAAACAAATTTAGTAAGTACTAATGCTTTCTAAATTTTATCTGTACTCAATATTTGACTGCTTGGTTTTCAACCGTACACTTTATAACCATTAACTCAGTTTGTACCTTTTTCTTTAAGTTCATCGTTAATAAGCAGCTTTTAATGAATTAAATTATGAATTTGACGCTTTTTCGAGAGACCGACGAATATTTTTATGTTTTATAAACATTCAATTTTTGGTTAAAATATTTTTATAAGTATGCGTGTTTCTTTATTATTGTTTTAAATCCTGGTTTGATATTTAATCAACAGTTTGATAGTCTTCGAGTGATCGATTTTATTACTTCTATTATAAAGTTGAAACTATCCTTCCTTTGTAACGTTTATTGTATAGCAAGTTGATTTTCAATGGATATTCATGAATACGATTAAAATATAATTAATGTGATAATCTTTCAAATATTTGAAAAAATTCTCTTTTCTCATACGATCTTTACATCAATATAAAATACTCATAGTTAGTATGATAAATGCTGAATCATTCAATTCTGGAATTTTTTAGTGTGTACTGTTGTTCTTGCCAATTTCCTTCCTTAGTAGTTTTGAGTACAAGAGCGCACCTACACTTTCTCGTAACTTAACTAATATTCTGAAAAAAAAATAATAAATGACATCTTTTAAATATTTACTAAAGGAATTTATAAATTAGCCAGGGCCACCATCGAGGTTAAATTCAGCAGCCAATTATTTAAGCAGATGCGAAATATTGATGAATAATTATCAAGAACCCCATACTATTTAAAGAAATTTTCCAAGTATGCAAACAATTTCACACTGTAAAATTATGTATATATTGTTTACTCATGCCATTCGCCACTGACATCATTAAATTCTTATATCAATTTTTCAATGTCTTTGCACTTACGAAAGGAAATATATAACGCAATTTTAAAGCCATCACAAAGAAAGGAACTTTAAATATTTTATGGGAAAGAATTTTCGACGAATGTTCATTTTGAATTGTGAGTTGACTCTCGATGATACATTTTAAGGGTTTGCTTCAAGAGGCTGCTCTTGTGGTTTATCATCCATGGAAATAAATAACTCTAACCATCAAATGTGCAAATGCAGATGGAAAAACCCTTTTTTGTAGAAAATATATTTTTAAACCAAACAAAAGGTTTGTTTTTTATACTTTTTGTAAATCTGCATGATTTATATTTCTGTTTCTTACATAGACTTATATTTAGTGTTTGCAGTTCACTGGCTAAAAAATGGCTTACATAATGTTTCCAGGAAAGGACTTTACTGTTCCCTTCCTTAAATATCAATTACTAAGAAGGTATTATCCATAAGTATTATCAATATTAATCCTTAAATACTGATTCTAGAACCAAAGATGTTCAATTACAAACCTATGTGAAAATAAAACTCAGAAATTTAGGAAATCCATTTTATAATTCAGAAAAATTGTCTTTTTCATGAAGTGTAAAATTTCAGTTTCCATAATTCTCAATATACAAACTTCCTACAAGTATTATTACTTTCCACTTGTATAAATATATTGCTATGTGTAAATTTAAAGAATAGTATAACTAAAAATCGAAATGATATGAAAAATAAAAAATTCGAACTTAGCACACATAGACCAGCTTTCATAGAGAGAAAATCTTGGTTAACCACATTTTGGGTACCTTATAAGAGTTACAAAGTACAAGAATATTTCTACTTAGAGACTAAAACCGCGGTCACTACTAAGTAATTAAATGCACTGTACACGATATTTTTGAAAAAATAAAATTTATATATCAAAAGAAATAAGCTCCTCACCTTTTTTATGCATAATGTTAAAATGGAAGAAAATTGGAACACCGAATTTCTCCATTCAAGCAATGTTATCAATTTAGTTTGGCAGCCATCACAAAACAACGTGAGTTGCCCTCTACTAATGAAACAGGACCTATCACTACAAAAGGCGTCTTACTTAGCAGCTGGAAGGTTGCGTTTTCGATCTCAGATATATAAGGGTCGCAAAAATGAAAGTGGCATTGCTGTAACAACTCCGCCATTTGAAGAAAAGGCTGACTGCGCATGCCCCTATAGAGGGCACAGAGTGCTGGGAGTGCATGCGATATCGTCAGCTTCCACCAGATGTGCTAAATCTATCGTCGAATGCAAAATGCGTGGAATGTATGTCATGTAAATCGGTATTCCGTTGGTGTAGGGATTTTCATAGTGGAAGAAGCAGTACCGACGACAGGTCACGACCTGATCAAGAGCAGATAGTTATCAATGAGGAAGCAGTTACAGCTGTGCACTGTGCACTGTCTCCTGAGAAGGAATCGGCAAATTACCACCCGCGAAATAGAGGAGGGAATGTCTAAGAAAAGGAAGTGCGCACACAATACTGCATGAGGGGTTGTCCCTTTACCAGGAGCTTCTTCAGGGTATCCATCAACTCGTTGACCTCTGGGACGCTTGTTTCAACCTACAATGTGACTTTGTCGATCCTATCTGTGTGTTACGCTTGTATTATCTCTTTCTTTTGTATACTAATTTATATTAATACCATTAAACCACTTCTTAAACCACCTGTAGAGCCACTTTCATTGGACGACTCTAATAACACTGAAGACCACCGGGTACGATATACGTGCAAGCTAAATATGACTTTCCGAAAGTTCTCTTAGAAAGAAAAAAAACAGTGCCTGACATATGAAGTCCTGGCATCTGCTGGTAAAGATTTAAACTATACGGAAGTAGTTCGAAAAGACGCCAGCTACCCACAACTCTCAATAAAGCGGAACATTTCTCTATATCACATTTAAATCGATACTCAAAAAACAAAGCAATAGCCATATGATGATATCGTCGGGGAATTTCCTTGGAGCAACCCATTACTAATACATACTGCATTTTATAAATGTAGAATTAAACTAAAGTTTGCAAATACATTAAACATTCACATTTTTAAGATGGCGAAACTGAAACAATTTTTTTTAGTAATGAATTTTCTCTTTTTTATAAGAAAATCATTCTGAAACATACAAAGTGGAGAGGGCTCTCAAGAGCCCATGCCAGTTAATTTTACCACTCAAAAGGGCTTTTACCTAAAATTTATTAAATTTATTAATTTTTGTTGTTGCTCTGTGCACATGCGTGTATTTATTACTGCCTTAAAAATATTCATTTTATTAACGCTGTAAGTAATGACTGCGAGAGTAAATACTCGTTGTAAGACTAAAAAACTATTTTTTAATAATATATGAATGTGTTTCAATTACTTTTAATTCTGTACATCAACGCAGGTTTCTTCCTCAATGACCATAATTTTTTTTTAAATAATTTCTAACAATGCGAATATATTTCCAAAATGCTTTACCCTTCAAAACATACATAAATCTTAAGTTTAAAATACAGGCATGAAAATGCTTGTGACAGCTTGAGATACGAATGCCCTAACATTCGCGTTTCTTTTTTTAGATACTAGCCATCATTATGTCAAATTTTTGACTGGAGATGCAAATTTTAATTAGGAATATGAGCTATCTATTAGTGTAAGTGTAAAGTTAAATTATTAAAAAGAGTGTAGTGAAAGAAAGTTTTAACACCGCATGGTTCTGTCAATATATTATGAAGGACACGCCATCGCCGCCCCGGTTGGATAACTTTTGAAGCTAAAGGCTCATTTACACATATTATTTCCGATGTTCATCTTGGAGTAATCATCCAGAATGATAAGTGTAGATCCCCGTTCTTTTTTATTTCGTCCAATGAACGGTGAAACAAAATTACCTCCAACACACACACCAACTTTTGATCAGTCTTTCCCCGAACCCATGATTCAGAGTGAAGGCTACGTGAAAAATATAAACAAACGATCCCTTCATTTCGTCTGGCCCATTCAATATTTAACCGAAATCCTCGTGTTTCAGAGTGCTTCGCACCCTGAACAGTGACAATGAGCCGTGAGACGAAACCACTGAGTTGAAATGTACTAGATAAAGTATCGCCATTCAAAACTCGTTGGAAACGTGAGGAAGGGATGAACCGAGCGATTTGTGGCACGGAAATGCACAGAGAGGCTAGACTTGAGCTTTATCGGCATATTCGGTGAGGGGTAAGTGTAAGCAGTAAGCCAAATTTACTGTCAACATTCACATTATAAACCCTCTTGGCATAAAAAATTATCACTCAGATTTAGTAAATGTGGATACATTGATAAATTTTTCATTTGTAAAAAGTATGTTTTAAAAGTTTGAAAAAAAACTCTCCCATGCGAAACGTTATTCCAGCAGAACCTTTCACAAATCATGAGTTGCATCCATAAGAGCAGTCATATACATTTTTTTTTTACAAATGTATCTATGTAAACGGAAATTAGCACTCTGACTACAAATGCTGGGTATAAAACTAAGGACAGTTGAATGCGCAAAAATTATGCAGGCGCCATCTTGCCACAAGTCACCTGCTGGAACAAGTATCTGAAGTTAGATTTTCTAAAGTGCTCGCTCTCTCTTACATCTGCTTTATGGGTTACCCCCAGAATTGGTTGAAAATTTGTAAGCAAGGATGATCATTCTGGATGACTTCACTCTGAGTGACTGACTTTGGATGTACATATAAAGTGATCGTGTAAATTCCGTTTGACACACGCTAGGTAGTGTCCTGAGATCGATAGCAACTTCCGATGCTCGCTTTATTCGCTTCGTTATGTTCGGACTTTCTGTTTTACTGTATACGCTGATTCTTTTTAATACTTTTATCAATAAAATATACCAATATTTATTACAAACGTTTATCACATGTAGTAAATATACAAATATTTATAGAATGCTTATAACAAATACATTACTTCATAAAATTGAAAGGGTTTATTTGGACCCGACGAAGATAATCTGCATTTCAGTTACTTCAATTGGGGTGAGGGGGGAGAATGTATTCGAGATTTTGCACATTTCAATTAACGAGCTCTGTCAAAGAATGAATTCTACTTGTATCTCAAGATACTGGTGTAACATTAAAATCGCAATCGGACTAGCAAAATTGAACCAACAAAAATAATTTTTTATGTTACATAATTATTAAACAGCAATCAAGCAATCCGAATTTTCACTTGGATTGGAAGAATTGCTAAGAGTAATATTTAAAATCATTTATCATTTTCGATTACAAAACAGATTAATTTTTAGTCTGTCGAGGTAAATCTTACGTAGCATTAATCAAAAAGGGAGACTTAGCCAGTGAATGGGGAACTGCTTAATAAAAGGTAAATTTTAAAAGCAAGGAACCATTTTTCTTCCCTTAACTTCAAGTTTTATAAACTTGCGATACATTCATGTCAGCTCATTTTAGTCTAAATCTAATAAGTAACGCATAGCATTATCTAGATCTTTTATCTTTCCAGCAGACCGTTGCGTTTATGTTATTAAAATACACGAAACTAAGAGAAATGCTCCACTATTAATATTAATTTAGCTGCAATTTAAATAATGAACTCGTCCAATCTTCAATTCTGTTCTTTCATTTATATTTTTTAATTTTAATTTACTGACCATAGTATTTATCGTACATCATATCTATTCTGAAAAACATTAAATATACTTAATACAAAGATTGCTTTTATTTGTTTGCTATGCATTTAAGTATTTAAAAATTACGACTTGTACTAATAATTTCCATACTCTAGAAGAAAAAAAATGAATCAGAATTGAATAATGTATAACGTTTTAAAGTGATTGAACGATCAGTGTTAGAATCTAGAATATTCAGCTGACCTTTTCTGCTACTTTCCCAAAATATATGAAAAGTGTATTATTTAATTTTAAAACGTACAATTTTAATTAAATAGGAAAAAACTATTTACACTGTAGATATATATATATATATATATATATATATATAGAGAGAGAGAGAGAGAGAGAGCGATTTTTTTACTTAACCATTTTTCATGTAATGCGTCACGGTAGCATATTCATGGTTTCATGAAACCAATATTCTTTAGATCCGTTTAGGGATGGACGCGAGACGACTTTTTGCGAGACGAGACAGAGATTTACAGCTTTTTTGAAAGACAAGACAAACATTTTTAACATTACGATATAGGGATTTTGAGACGAGACAAAGCTCTTTTGCTGTTTTGTGAGAAGCGAGACGCCTATTTTTCGTCTGGCGTCCATCCCTAACTCCGTTTTATTTATTTCGAGATCAAAAACTAATAAGTTATTTAAAACAAGCTAATCACACCATTTTAATTGCAAATTTTATTGTGCCATAGTCAATATTTAAAAACGTGTTATTCCCAATACACATTTGTATAGCAAGTACTTTGACATTCAGCTATTTTCAATATTTTCTGAAACAAAGAAAATATTCATTCAATACATATGAAGAAAATTTCGAATAAAAAATATCAGATTTTTATACAGAATATAAATTGATATGTATCTTATTTTCTTCAGAAAGGGAATAAATAGCATTACTATTTACTATTGCATTTTTATTTCAAATGACTCAAGAGATCCTGTCTTTTTAAACATTTCGTCAACCAATTTTGCAACATATTTCTCAAAACTTTTGTCTCAAATTTTAACATTTAATCAATGGAATTATGTCAAAGTAAATCAAACGTGGCCATTGATTCTTGGGTCAAAATTGCACTCGAGCATCTGCTTAAAATGCTTTTGAAATCATAACAGTTCTATCCCAGAACAACGAATGTGAAAATGAAACTCTGAAACAGTGAAGAACATCTGTTCTTTCACCTTTATTTTGACTTTGTTCCTCCGTACCAGTTACAGAAATAAATAAAAAAATTAGTTGTAATAGAACAAAAAATTGTGCATATTACTTTTAAATTCTTAAACTCGTTACTTGAAGCCTATTTAAACCGTTTCGTTAGTTACTGATTTTTAAAAAAGCGTGGATGTTATCTGTTTCAGAACAATACAGAAATTAAAATATTTTACAACTGCTTATATCTTATCCTAATGACATTAACAGAGAGAGAAAATCTTTATCCTTTAATAATAAATATAAATTTACTTCCCATAGAGATTTTTATAGTCATTATACACTAAATAAGCTTTTAATGTTTCAAAACAGAAAATAAAATAAAAACTCGAAACTTTAGATTTAAAACTCAAGTTATAATTTTTTTTTCAAAATGCAGGAATCATGTTTATAGGGTTCAGTTCTTGTAATACATATGCGTAGCTTTTATGCTTTAACTATTGATTTGATTGCATTTGTATCTCTGTCGTATAACAACAGACATAAATGCATCATGCTTGTTATATGATACTAAAAATATTAAAATATATTTTATGCTATTGCCGTTTAAATAACATTCTTGTTTCCTGCAAACTCTGTTTATAAAATATATTCACTTCGTTCCATTAAATGGTGCTAAATTAGCCGTAACATTTCTAGGGAAAGACGAGTAAGTCCCATTCATCAAGTGGTTAAGCACCAAATCCATCACTTGTATTGCCATTTCCATGAACTCTTATCTACTAACGATGATGACATCGCCTGCTTAAAAAGCAGTAAACAACAGATGTAGACTAATGTTTTCATGCTGATATTCAATTTTAATTTTCAATAAATGTAAAGTAGTTCTTAAAGCTCTCACGCTTTGTGATTATCAATTTCTTTGTAGCTTTCGCGCATAAATTATTGATGGCCTCGGTAGTATCTTCAATAGACAACATACATATGAATCACAAATCCACTATTTTTGTTATATAGGGCAAAAAATATTAATATACAGGGTGTTCCATAACTATTGGTACAAAACTGGAAGGGAGATAGGGCCCATAACAAAGAATCAGAAACACATAGCAATGAGAGGTCAAAAACACTGTTTTCACTTAACTGTTAATAATCACACTGGAAAAAGAATGTTGAAGTATTCGTCTAATTAAGTTTCATAAAAGTGTGATTGTCTCTAAAAATGTCATCCATTAAATAAAATATAATTTTTAAACTACCAATTTTATTCATGTGCTTTCTATGAAAGGTACATTAGGTTTGCAGAACCATGATAAGAAAGTTCACAATTATTTCAGCACTTCTTCAAAAGTGATTCTTAACAGTTATATGAAAGCGATATTTCCTACCCCTCATTACTACGTGGTTCTTCATTGTTATGTGCGCTAGATTCCCTTCAATTTTGTACCAATAGTTATAGTACAACCTGTATTTTGTATCCAAGCGCCTTTTAACCCTTTAACGCGCAGTGTACCGCTCTGGGAACACCAAACTCTGGCGTTTTGACAGTTGCCAGTCACGAAGAATAGATTTGATTTCTATAAAAATAGTTGCGGGTGAAATAGCTCCACGAGAATCCTTTTCTTTTTAGCACGTCATTTCCCGTAAAAAAATTATCACGATTATTTTTAAACAGCACTGACATCTGCTGAAAAATGGAAGAATGCGAGAACAGCTGGATAAATTGCCCAATGCTGAAAAAAGGGGCAGCCGTTGTCATCGCTCGACTTAACTACCAGCAAGATGGCGGACGATTGAAACGTTCTGTCGTCAAAAAAGGGTCTCTAGATCTGTGGCACGCGATGAACGTTTCGATCGTCCGCCATCTTGCTGGTAGTTAAGTCAAGCAATGGCAACAGCTGCACTTTTTTCAGCATTGGGAAAGGGTTGCACCTCAAAGGGTTAACTGGGTAATCTTGCCTCTCATGAAGCCAGTTAATAAAAAAGTGTACCTTATTTCTCCTTAAATGATTCTAAATTGGCTGTAGCCTTTCGAGCGAAATACGTTACTTCATGATCTAGATCCATACATCAAGTTAAGCACCAAATCACAGAATAACGTTTCCCTTCTAATACCACTTCCACGGACAATTTATACTAACGATGATGTAACCGCCTACGTATTTAGTAGAAAACACATTCAGGCTAACCTTCACACTGCCATTCAATTTTGTTATTAAATAAATGTAAAGCAAGCATATTTTATTCATATACATTTGATCTTATACGCGTGTTTTTAATTCTTCTGAGATCGAAGAATTCCAAAGTATTATCAATTTTAAAACGTAGAGAAAAAATACTCAAAATACTGGTGATAAAAGATAAAATAAATAAAAACTTTATGCAAATTTCTTTATGCAAAGATGTTTCCCAGCAGCATTGATATACTCGTATATATGTAAATATATATGTATATAAAGTTTTTTAAAATTAACATATGAAAAATAATATATATATATATATATATAAAGTTTTTTAAAATTAACATATGAAAAATAAATTTTAATATTTCATTTCAAAGGTAAAAGAAATCTCAAATGTGATTCATATAGGGAAATATTTCATTCTTTACACAACTCATTCTTCCATTTGTGCGATTTTAATAAATTTTCTGGAATTAAGTAAAAAATAATAAAGAAATAACTTAAAATGTAAATTAAAACATTGTGTATTCTGTACGTTTACTTTAAAATAATTATCTGTGTTATTTATGCTTTTGAGTTACAAAAATACAATGTTAGTTCTTTCTTAAAAAGAACATTTTGTACCTCTAATCACGAAAATAAGTCCCTAAACAGTGCATAAGTAGAGATTTTAATATTTTTCTTGAGTAGCGTTTCTTTTTAATTTTCTTGAGCATTGTAATTGGGAACTTAATGACTCTAGATTCTTGTTAATTAAAAACATATACAAAATGACCATAGTATTTGTCTAATTGCATGCTTTACTTTTAATGATGTCTAGTTCTAATTATAAAGCAAACTTTGTTCATTTGCACTTTATGAAAAGTATTATTATCTCTTTTTGTTTGAAAAGCATTTAGCAATCTTAATGTATTTCTCTTTAAAAAAAATAGCTAGAACTTTTTATCATAAACGGGAATTCTTGGATCATAAACGAATAATATTTTGCATGCTTAATTAGTTTGTTTTTACTTTTTTGTATAGTTGATATTTATTTGTATTAACCACGTTTTCAAAAACTTTACGTTAAATCTTTCGAAAACATTTTATTTAGCCCAATAAATTTGAGTAAATGAAATTTTTTTGTAAGTGTTTAACAGCTAATTTTCAGGTTCGAATATACAAATTTAAACTTTTTTTCCTGACGTAAAAATAGATTTCTAATATTTGCATTTAACCAGTTTTCCAAGATTCAAATTAAGTGATTATATTGTTCGACAAGTTGTGATTCGCTTGCCAGATATCACCAGGCGTCTCTTCGATCAACTGGGGACAGAACGATGATAAAAAGTTTGTACAGTGCCCATTGATCTGAAAATAAACCAACGCATTCCACTATTACAGCTATGTAATTTGTTAGTTTTTATGCATGTCGTTTATATTCGAAATTTCGCAATTCATTTCATAGACAAAATGACCAATAATGTTTCCTTGTTGATTAATTAAGGAAACGCATCGCGTAATGACAATTTAAATTTCTTGAAGAACAGTAATTTTATAAATGTCGAATTTCTCAGACTTTGATTTATCTTCTTAGTGTTATAAGCCGTTTTTTACACAATGTTTTTCTAAGATGTTGACAAACAAGAAATATAAATCATGCCAAAATAATTGATTGGAATACACTTTCCAATGCAATTACCTTTTCCGAAAATAAAAATTCATAAGCAGTCTCACAAAGGAGCTTCTTTCAAATCGCCGCAACTGAAGTTTAATCTGTTGTTACGGATTTGGCAGTTGAGCTGTTGTCCTGAACTTTATATGACCTGATTATGTTAAAATAAATAAAAACTTTGTGAAAAAAAACACACATAAAAGGTTACTTCAAGGCGTAACGATCGTTTCGACCGAAAATTCGTTCGGTCTTCGTCAGACAAACCCTTCCGTCATACAGAGCAGAGGGAACTGAAAACGATCGAGCGTAAATTAAAATTAATTACACAGGTAATTACGTAATTTAAAAAAATTTAAAAAGTATATATATTAAAAAAAAATTAATTAATTTTTGCGTTTTTATGTTTTCTTTGTTTTATGTTCTTTTGTTTGTTCTGTTTTCTTTTATTTTTCCTTTTTTGTGTGTGTTCTTTATTGCTTTTTATTATTGTTTTTATTTTTTGAAAGTTTATTTTCACTGTTTATGTTATTCCTCTCGAATAGATATATGTATGAATATTTGTATAATAATGGGGATTCAATTTGTAATAAAATAAATAAAATAAAAAATCCTGATTATTGAATTCCCATAAAAGATACAAAGTCGTTTCTAAATTACAATTATTGCAATTCAGTTTGTAATATTCTTCCAAAATTTCTATCCTTAATTGGGTTAAATTTTGTTAAAAATAAAAGGTTAAATTCAAAAGGATAAATTCTGTTAAAATTAATGGTCCATGTGAAAATAGCCAACATTTGTATCTTGTCGCATGTAAAGTGGGTTAATTAGTTCTCCAGTACTGATAATAAAATTCTGATTTACTAAAAGTGGGATTTGGTAATATCATCACAAGTTCACACGATATCAACCAGAAGAAACCAGTTTAGTAAACTTATTTTTAATTCCAGACTGGCGATATATCGTTTAAGGTCACTACAATCATTGGACGAATGTCAGAATTTGAGGTGAGTGAGTAAAAGTAGATTCTTTTTAATCCTAAAGCGGAAAATCATTGGTTTATTCGAAGCGGCTTTCTAGTATAATTTTTTGCAATAGAATTCAAATAGCAGATGCACAAGCTAAATGCCTTTATCTTTGTTTATTTTTATTTTTTGCAAACCTTATAAACAAATTCTATTTTGTTTGTAATAGATGAAGGTCTCTAACATTTACTTAAAAACAATAAATATATTGAAATTATTTTGTGTGTTCCTGTAAAAGAATTATCAAGTCTACTTACAACATTTACAATAGTGTACATGGTTAAGCTTATGGATATAACATATATAAGCTTTGTAGCAATATATTCATACTTTCAGCAATAGTGCCATAAGCGAACAGTCAGACAAACCGAAATCATTTACACTTTTCAACATTTGATGAAAATTGTTAGAAACGGGCTCTCTTAAAGCCCAGCAGATGCATGAAAAAATTGATCAGTACATCTTCCAGAGGGCGAAATCCAACTCTAAGTAATTTATCAATTGTTAGTTGCCTTTCTTCTGATATAAAAAGTGTAAAAGAATCGGATTACAATTAAATTTATACATGTATGTAGGGTGATGAAGGGACCTTACCTAGGAATCCAAGTAAAATTACTTAGAGCTTGCCATTCCTATTCAAATTACTTAAAGCTTTACAGTTACTATTAAAGCTTCATTACTTAGAGCTTTACAATTAAATTTATATACATGTATGTAGGGTGATGAAGGGGCCTTAACAAGTAATCCCAGCAAAATTACTTAAAGCTTAATTCCTATTCAAATTAGTTAGAGCTTTACAATTGCTATTAAAGCTTCATTTGGGATGACAGAGGGAAACTGTCTAATAACACAGCGTAGTTAGGGCCTGGGATATATTTTCTATTTTTTAAATTCGGTATTATTAATTTGTTTTGACATCGAGATGAAATAGATCACATTATTTAAGTTCTTTTAAATACAGAATAGTTTAGTTAAATTTTCCCTATAAACAGCATTCTGCAGCAGTAAGCAGTGGAGCAGCTGAATGCCAACCACTTTGGAATATGGACTGTACACGAGATGCGCCCAAGAAAGTTTAAGTAAATATGTCTACAAGGAGGAGCTTTGCATAGAAAACAGGTGAATTCAACTCATAGAATAACCCAAATTAGTTAATAAATGTTCTAAAACTATTAGCCAAATGTTGAAATTGTTTGTATACCTCAAGTTAGTTATTTACATTGCTAAAACTCTTGCTTTTTGTGCAAAACGTCACCTAGTGGCTAATTTTTTAACTAAAGATCTTTCAAAAATATTCCTTGAGTGAATATCGTATACTGTCCACGGGCTAAAATTGGTTGCAATCAAGCACACTTATTTCAGCTTCAGAATGTTGTTCATTGGGTAAGTTTAATTATAACCATTCTGTATGCAGCCTTAAACTAAATCTAGTTTATTTTTTGGCAGGGGCATTTTGTGTACCTATAAATGCTTCAACAATACAAATTTATTTTAACTTTTTTTTTTCTCCAGACTGCATTTTGGAAACCGGGAATATACATTAAAAATTTTTTCGATTTTGCTTTTCTCCCGTTCGTTCCGGCAGTGCCGGAAGAGAAAAATTGCTGAAACTTCTTTTCGTTCCTTATCTTATAAAAATTGAATTTAGTTCAGCTGTTATTTTTTCAGGCTGAGAAGAGTGAAAATTTTTTAGAATATAGATCGATGAGTAGGAAATATACTGCCTGCACATTCCTCAGTTAAGCTAGCATAGAGATAGGCTTCGCAGATACGTTTCTTGGGATATATGTTCTCTTTTTTATTTTTCTTACTGATGAATGGGAATTGTGTTATTTTCAGTTTCGAGTTTTTTTAATGTTTTTTTTTTCAAAATCTCATACCTCTTATGTATATTCATATGTCTCATCATAAAGAATTCTTGATCTGTTTCGCATAAAGCAGTTCCCACTAACATACATAAAAACAAACTGTTCACATTAAATAGAATTAGAATTACATATTGCATGTTTGAAATGAATTAGTTTCTCACGCAAATTTTTGTTTATTTATTTATCAGTATTTTTTTTCTTGTTTATACCCTATTTTCTTTTCATATTATGTAATTGTAAGCGAATTGTAAACTTTTGACATTAAATCGTGCAGAATTTTTAAAGTTTTTAGTAAATCGTAAAATATTTTAGCTCAAATCAGTTTTAAAGTAATTTATATAGGGGGCATCCTTCATGGTCGGACCACACAGATGAAAATAATGTGAAAATTCATTATATTTCTTGAAGAATTTTTTAGGAAAATGTCCGTTTTATTCCATGAATTAGAAATACTCCCATAAAAAGATTGGAAATGTTTCAACTACTTTCTCTGTTTCTAATGAAATTTCCTTTGGCATTTTAAGCATAAAAAAATATATTTATACCACTCACATTGACGAGTAATTATATCCTTGTATTAAGCTATGATAAATTAGCACTGCAATAAAATATTCTTATTCATTAACCCAGGTGTTTCTAGTCACAAGCACATGCGTCAAATAAGTCAAGTAATGTTTAGTAGTGGATAAGTGTAGCAGTATGTCACTTTACAGGTCGAGGGTTCGATTCCGAGATCACGAAATAAAAATTGATTTCAAGAAACTCTCCTGTTTATTAAATCGGAAAGTTACGATCCATATTCTTCCTAAACGCAAAAATTGGTAAATGGTACAGACATTTACTCACAGCTTTGCTGGCTGTCCTTTTTCCGTTATTTCTTTCCCCAATAGCGAACATACCTACCGTTTATAGGCGTTGTTTACAACAAAGGCTGGAAACATTAGGCACTTTATTGCAAAAGCACCTAATAGGTGGACTTAGATTACCTATAATGAAGCAATGGATGAAATGACGCCCATGCCGAGAATCAGGGGCGCCCATATTATTGTATGTACGGCGGGAGAGGCAAATCAATGGTCCTGCTTCAGAAAAATACTATATTTTAGTATTGCAGTACTTCTCCATCATACCAGTACCTAAATCATAGCAGTAATATGGGAAATAGGGGGGCATGGCCCCCTCTTTGCCCATAGTCATGAGCGTCCATGCCGGGAATCGAAAACGGACTCGTGATGAAATAGAATAGCAACAGCACAATTCAGGGGTCCTTTCTTTGTTATTTTACTGATATTTTTAATCAGTGGATAGCGGTTTTTCAGTTTTAATTACTATAGATGGGGAGCAGAATGTATTTTTTGGGATTTACTCTGGCGCGGCATATGAACATAGGGGGGGGTTACATCATGTTGAGTACCTCCACCATATATAAGCCCTTTATATAGGGCCGTGCGTCTAGGACAGCTCATCAGATTAGTGAAAAAAAAATTGATCATCAGAAATATTGAAGCGCGTCAGATTAAGATAAGGTGGGTTAATTACTAGCTAAAAAGTATACATTCAGAAAATCTGACGATTTGAGTGTAACATAAGGGAGTGGAAGGGTTGCAAAAAAAGAAAGTTGTCTTGACATTCTCGAGCGCGCTTAATTTTTTTTTTTAATTTTGAAGAAAACAATGCGAGAATCGCGAAAAAAATATAATCTGCCAATTTCCATAAGCCGAAGTAATAAAAATCGTCAATGAAGATTAGAGCGTGCGTCTGGAGTAAAGCATGCATTCCCCAGTCCGCGCCTCTCTTTTGCTTCCAGTTTTTCCCTATTTCTGGCTCTCTCTCACCATCAGGACGCTGCTTCCCGTCGCCATGACACCTTTAAACAACGCGGCCATGTTACTGTATGTACAACGCTCTGGTTTGGTCCGTAATTACGATGCTTGTTGCTTGCCTCCTTGCCAATCTGAGCTACGGCAGCACTTATTGCGAACGAAGTATACTGCGTGCTTGTGGAGGAATGCACACAATAAAACTATGATTAACATGTCACCAACAGATTACGGGCGAACAAATGTCGATGGAAATTTTGAAATGACTTGTTTGTTGGCAATCAGTTACCTGATGCATACGAAGATGTTGTCATAACACCAGTTATTGACTAAACTTCAGATTTAGGTATATTTATTTTTAATACTTTGATAACATGTTACTCATGAAATAAATAAAATTGTGTTAACGTTTATAACGATTTCTTGTTAAAGATACGAAAACTGCAGACAATTTGGAGATCCAATTGAATTATTAGATGTGGAATATGATAATTCTTCGAATGACGACGAAGATTGAAACAAATTTTTTCAACAGATATGTTTTATTTTTATATTATTTTCTAAAAAAAATTAAAGTCTAAATATTTGACAAATGATTTTACGTGTTTTATTCGTCACATTTTATGGTTATTGAAAAACAAAATTCATAATTTTTTTCTAGCTGTCAGATCAATGATACCTCTCAAAATAATCGTCAGATTTTAGGCTACGATGACTGGAACAACAAGCTAAACCTCCTGTATAAAAATCGGACACGCTCGAGTATTTCAATATGGCGATTTTTTTTTTCATTTTCAAAAATTCGCTGCGAGCTTGCGTAACGAATTTTTTCCGAAACGTCAGTCTTTTGAATGGGAACATTTTAAGGGTTCACAAACAAACCATCCCCTCTGAATATCTGATGCACTCGAAAAAAAAAAAATTCTATTTTCTACCGTTCCGGATGGCCACCCTCACCACGCAAGTCTGCAGATGAGCATACCTTTGGTATCAAAAACATGTTGGGGTATCTAAAATATCAATATCTGACGCTCCCAAGTATCTCCGTGTCCTTTCGACGCTCGAGTAAAGACCCAATTAGCATCATGGGCTCCCCTACTACTAACGCCAATCAAAAAGAACTGGAAAATTTCTTCAGTGGTATTATGCGTGTGCAGTAGATTATATTATTGATACGGATGGATATAACTGCAATAAAATTCCGCTGGCTAATGACAATTTGGTTGTGACTTGTACAAAGAAAATATTCTAACGGTTAAAAAAATGTGTGGTATTAGTGATCTATTATATCACCATAAGTAATAAAAGCTCTGCCGGATTCAGTAGCCTAGAATTCTTAAACCAGCTTTATTATCATATTCAACAGTAACTTCAGTCGCATGACCAGGGTCTCTAACCTCGACATATTATAATAAACCACTTTTTGTATACGGTGCCTCTTTTAAACATTTTTTCAACCTACTAACTTTTTCAAAGAACAAGCCTTAATACATGACTTTGCGCAGAGATTAAGGCGTTATGGGCATTCGGGGCATTTTTAAAGCGCGGTATGTTTATTAAGGCTGAAAGAAAACACCATATTCGTCACGGACTGTTGGACAGCTTTTCAAACAAACCAATCATGTTGGAGACCTAAAAATTAATAATGCTTCTTCAAATTTACAATGCTTTTTCACCAAATGTACTATGTGCTCATGTTAATAGTATACCAATATATCTATTGGTATACTATTAACATGATTGATCATGCAATTTTCAGAAAAAAATTCTTAAGCACTAATTCCATCTTTCAAAATGGGCCGAAGCGTTATAAATTTAAGTATCGCAAAATTCCATAGGTTTAAGATTATTTCTTGAATGTTTGATCATCTTATATGTTCACCGTTCGTACGACAAAGTGCATCTGTAAATATACATTCTAATTTTTTCAATTCTTGCACAATTGGATAAAAGCTGCTATAAATTACAGTATTTCTTGAAAAAAAAAACCTTAAATACATCAAAAATTTTAACTCCTCCCTCCCACAAAAAAAATACATAGATGTTCATCTGTTTTGTGAAATGACACTATACAGACCATCTCATTCACTTGAGAATTCTCCTGTTCGACAAACGTGCAAATTTCTGATTTGGTTAGTTATCGAGATAAAAGTCAAGCATACGAAACCAACATCATAAAGGAACTCACAGAAAATTATTTGGAAATAGCTATTCTTAAGGCATTAGAATTATTTTAACGATAAGACTCTAAATAAATCTGCACGAGGACATTATTAGGTGTTCTGTAATTGAAAAAATTTGTTCATCACTAAAAATCCAGACCCATCTAAATTTCTTCAGCTCTTAAACTGCAGTCACTCGTATTCTCTTTAACAAGTGAAAGTAAGAGCATATTACACCATTACCTGCTTTTTGAAAAAAGTTTCTTGACCACATAGAGAATTATTATTTAATTGAAATAAAAATAAAAACTGTATTGATAGAGTTACAATTTCCTTTTCACAGTAAAAGGATTAAGACTCTTTAACTGATATTCAAATTCTGTTAATACTAAAACTTTTGCGTCAGAGGAACTAAATTTTCGAAAGAAATATGTCTGTAAATGAAGAAAAAAAAGATAATTCTTAAGAAGAATATCGAAAAAAAGGGGGGGGGGCGGAGAGAAAAAGAAAAAAATTCTGGTTTCTAAAAAATTAAAGACCTCGAAATCCAATACATAGATAAGTTATCCGTGGATTCTTTTTCTTTTTTTATTCTACCTTGGAAACGAAAAATAACGATCTAAACCTTACGAATCGAAAATCATTTACTTCAATCAAAAATACTAAGATCTGAAATAAGAATTTTTCAATTTTTTCATTCAACCTTCTGTATTATTAGCAAATGTACTTCCAGAATTACTTTCAAAAAGTTTGTCAGAATAAAAGTTGACTTTTGCATTTTATGAAAACATGATACCGCTTTCCTTCGTAAATTAAATATTGGATAGCAAAGGAGTAACTCAGGTTGTTCCACATCTTTTATCAATATCGTTTCAATATTCCTTTGGAAAATATTGTATGCAAAAATTTGAAGAAGTCTTCCGAATTTCTTACAGATAATTTGATTTGGTTAGGGTTTCATCTCGTTAGACGCTCTAAAATTTGCAAATAATGATCAAACATTAGGATTTCATACTTGTTAAAGAATGTTTTGTGCTGATTTTCTCCTATCCAAAGAAGACTCGCTCTGCATTATTTTATAATATATGGCATACTTTTTTACTTCTTTAACTGTTAAAAAAAGTATCAATGTGTGCAATTTTTGAATAAGGAAAGTGAATAAGCTTGTAAAAAATATATAAATTTATATAAAAAAAGAACTATTTTTCGAAAACTTTTATCAAGAAAATATTTTTTATAAAATTAGTTGTTTTCAAAAATTACTTCGATTTAATAATATGTTCTCAAGTTTGTAACTTTAATTTTACCGTTATAGTAATTATATACAGTACAATTCATTAATCTTTAACTAATGAAATTCTGAAAAAGTTATTGCACAGTTTAAAAAATAATATAAGATAGCTATTTAAATTTTTAGCCTGAATCGAATCCAACCCTTCTAATTCTTTACAAAAGAATCAGCATGCAGGCATAAAAAGAATATTCCTAAAAACTGAAAAATGTAATAAGCTTGAATTTAGGTGAGATAATTTTTTTTTACTTTATATCAAAATAATAACACTACCACTGAAGGGAACATAGTCGAAAAATTCACTGTAGCGCATCATATAACGAGCTTGACTGCAATAATTTTCGAATGTATTATTTTTATTTTTAGCTAGTACTTTTTAGGTACGTGTAAATATGTATATCTTAAGTTTAGAGCAAATTTTTATGTTTTTAAATCTTTTGCATCAAAAATATATAATCTAATTCACTTTAAAAAACTTTGAAAATCGAAACACAAAACTTATTAAGTTGAAAATAATATTAAAGAAACTATTAAGTTGACTCTTCTTGAAATATAAATTCACCTTATCGTGTAATATATATATATATATATATATATATATATATATATATACAATGTGCATTCTAACAATAACTTCCAAAATTTTCAAATCAAAGTTGTTCAAGATAAAAACTACAAACAGGAATATTTTTATAATGAATAGAAAAAACGGCATTGAATATACCAAGAGAATTCTTCAAATTTCGGGGTATTTTTTAGTTATTTATGTCAAGAATGTTCGAGTCAGCCAGGAATTAAGTCAAGAATGTTCGAGATATCGTCACAAAATAATTCAGATGGAAATTCAGGCAATGTACGAAATTTTTGGTATGGAAAATATGCTTGAAAGGATAAATATCTTAAACATGAATATATCTGACTTCCTTAAAACTTTCTTAAAAAGACAATTGCATAATGAATACGTGTTAAAGAAATAAATCTGACTAAAAGAAAAAATAACACTTAAGTGAATTTTATTTTCCAAATTATCATAAATAATTTTAGCTACTAAAATAAAAATTTAAGTTTCATAAAACCCAGCATTTTTAATGAATTTTGATTTTTTTTTCATTTTGTTTTACTCAGGAAAAAAAAATATCATAACAACTAAACTTTACCCAACATAACTTAGAAATGTTATCTTAACTTTTCATTAAATATATTGCCCTCCATTCAGATATTTCTTTATGCATGTGACTCAAACATCCAAAATCATACTTTATGTTTTCTCATAAAGATATTCTATAATGCAACGTTCAACCATTTTTGGAATTCAAAGAATACATTCATTCTCCTTCAACCTTAAAGTTAACCCGTAATATACGTTCTAGCATTTCCCTGCACATCTGCATATACATGAATGCGAAAGTGGCCTTGATCTTAAACATTTTATGATACGGTGCCTATAAACTGGGCAAAAATCTCGTAGTGAAGGCAAAGTATCCTGTTATTTATGAATATGTAACTCAAAAATTTGCTTTTAGGATATTTTCTTTCTTACATTAACGTATCCTTCTGAAATATTATGCATACATGAATGCTTTGAAGCGCTTTATTCGAAATTTCATGATAACGTAATGG
The DNA here is from genome assembly GCA_038373885.1 of Cheiracanthium punctorium. Lineage (NCBI taxonomy): Eukaryota > Metazoa > Arthropoda > Arachnida > Araneae > Cheiracanthiidae > Cheiracanthium > Cheiracanthium punctorium. Next base: position 160,362 of record JAWZYV010007621.1, read on the forward strand.
GAAACTTATTTCGCTTTGTGTCTTTTATAAATGTACAAAATTATTGATTTGAAAGATAAATTTGAACAAACTAGAAAATACTAGTGCACAAAGACTGGCTGTAAAACACCATTCGTATATGAATAGACCAAAAAAATGAAGATTTTAAAATATTTCGAAACTTTTGAGGATATTGTTATGTATATTTATGTATCTATGTCTCTCTGAACTATACATAGATAAATGTTTGATGACAAAAATTTCATAAAATCACTATGTAACTTCCCTTTTTATTCTAATAACTAGATTTTTGTGGAATATGCTAATTCCCAACAGGTATTTTGCATAGGTTTTTACCGTATATCAAGCGTTTAGATAAAACCAATCGTATAATAATCCAATATTAAGTCACTTTTAAAATACTCAAAAGTAATTTACTTACAATGTTTTTGTAATGAAAACTGTACATTTTGCAAGGCTCTAAAAATATACCCAGCTCTCTATTCCGTAAAATTCAAAAGGGTTTCCTAATTCCTTTACAAGAAAAGTCTTTTGTTTCAACCTTTAAAAATAAAGTTATTTTTTCCTTTACAAAAGTGCCACTGTGGAAAGTATTTTCATATATGGGGGGGAGAACTGCCATTTTACTACAGCTACTCTAATCTACGAAGAAAGTTCTCTAGAAATTAATAATTACAACCCTCGTTGGGATGCCTCGCTGTTTTATGTCAAAATGATTAACTCATAGCATTTATAAAAAATGTATGAGAATGTAAATAGCTATGCATAATAATAATGTATCCATTGTTTGTTGTTCAAATTCAAGGATTTTATTTCAACAATAGTCCTTCATTAACAATGTGCCTCTTGAAAGGAGATACAAACAGCATTTTTGAATACGATATTGTGTTCCTTTGAACAAATGAACTAATACAAAAAAACATGAAAATTTACACGACAAATAGAGAGTGTTGCAAATGCATAAAAATCGTTAAGAAGTTCAAACAGTAATGCAAAAAAATTTATTATTAAAAAGAATTATGTAGATGTAGCTGTATCCCAGACAGCACATAAGCTTAAATCAAGCTTGACATTTCCTTGAATTTGACGTATTAATGCAAGCTTGACAGTTCAACTCATTTTAAGCTGGCAGCAAGCTTGCAGGAGTCAAGTTGAATTGTCAAGCTTAAATACAGCTTGATTTAAGCTTGACAAGTGATACTAGCTTGATTTTAGCTTTCAAAGTGCGCAGTGATGGCGCTATCTGTGAAAGAGAATAGACATTAAATGTCTAGCGTCCTCCAATTTGATGAAAGTTCGTAAAAGATGTGTTTTATTTTATTACCAGTGCCATATTACCGGCAGGGCAAACGGGGCAACTGCCCAGGGCCCACAGATTTTAGGGCCCAAAAATCTTACATCTTACACTTTTGTAGTTTTAAAATAAAATTACAAAGGATTAAAAAAAATTCAGAAGTTAAATAATTTTTTTAATTATAAAGTATGAACAATGAAAATAATTCAAATTTACATTTGTATAAATTAATTTAAACTTATTTTTAATTCTTCGAAATGCTCTATATCGGTATAGCATACCAATATGTAGGAAAATAACTAACCACATTTGTAAAGAGAATTTTTAGCGTTAAAAAATAGCAAAAATTTTCAATTATTTGTTATTTTAAGAAATATTTACAAAAATGACTAAAGTGTTTGTATTCCATACATGTTAGCAACTGTGATATAGTATTTCGAAGTAACGTTTAACTATCTGTTTCTTTGATTTCAGATTACTTAACACAAAATTTGTGTTAAGTAAGTAAACTCATTCTATATTTCCAAATTTGGAAAATCTTCAAATTAAATACAATTATACTACGAAATTGATTTCAAAATCAGTCGCTTGTCTCGATTTTGGCCATTGCTCATGAGTGTTGCGGTACTGAAAGTTTTAAAACGTGTGCTACTCTTAAGTTTATATTATGTTTATTTCCCTATTAGTAGAGTCTCTAAATCACACATAACATTATTTTAATTTTGATGCATCCCATGGAAAAATAAAAGAAACAAATAACACATCGCCCACTTATCAATCTGGCGAGAAAACGGCGTGATAAGTCACTTCAAACTTTAGTCATACCTGCGTGAAGCTTAGTAGCTGAACGGATAGCGAGTTGGACTCCCAACCGAAAAGTCCCGGGTTCTATTCCAGCCACGAACACTCGATGGAAACAAGCTAAAATGAAATTTCAGCGTAGAGGGGGAAAATGCGTGGCAAAGTAAAATATGTGGGGCGAGTTCGCCGACCGGCCCCCGTGTATTTAGGAAATTTTTTAAGCTTGAAATGTCAAGCTTAATGCAAGCTGGGCAAGTGTAAACTAGAACACTTGATTCAAGCTTGCATTAAGCTTACACGCTTGAAATTTTCAAGCTTAATTCAAGCTTATTGACTTGATAAATCAAGCTTCCTGCAAGTTTGATGCAAGTTTGCTGTGCTGTCTGGGATAGTTCTCTTGCGATTTAGTATTCAATTTCATGAGACAGCCATAAGATACAGAATTTTTCACGGTGTGATACGTTTTGTATTTTACATTACAGTAAAGCATCATAAGAATTTCGCTTTTGTGAATTGTTCATTAGAACAACTCTATTTGAAAGTCTGTTTTATTTAATACAAATCTGAATGGATTTTACGAAAATGTCTTCGTCCTTTTTTACATGGATCTCGTTAACGACCGTCTATAACTGTTCAATAAGAAGTCGTTGTATCCATAGTCTATCTCAGTTCTTTATTAAGAACTAACAGTCACAAAATGATGAATGAAAATGATTTAATAATAACCTTATTGTTTCTCTTGGAGCAGATTTTAATAATTGATAGATAGTTTCTCATTTTATGTAAATTTGTTAAATCAATTATTTTTAACATTCATTAAAAAGTTTTTCTTAAATCCTTCTTCAACTTTTAAAGCAGCATTTCCTTACAAACTGTGTACATTTAGCACAAGATAAAAAGAAAGTCAGAAAGTTAGGTGTGGTGTGGATTTGCTTAAGGGATCTTCCTTTTTTTTTTTTGTAAAATCTGCAGTTTGGTTTAACAGAATTCAACATCTTCCTTTGGGTCAAAGGGGGTCAAAGTTCAAGTATTTAATCTATCTTTCTCTGTGAGTGTGTTGATAGATTTCGAAAGAAATAAAATTTAACATTTTTTAAGAAAATATTTTTTTTTTTGAAAAGTTCTATAACTCAGGAAAGGAATTGGTTTCGATATTTGTAAAATCAGCGAAAAATTTTGTGAAAATAAATTCCTTTCAACCGCCAGATGACTGCAGATTCTATCAAGCTGTACGTTCACAGTTTTGTAACTCAACTAATGCATTTCAAATAAAGATTTTTTATGTCGACACTCTCTACAGTGAAATCACGACGAAAAATATGATTGATGTTCTTTCATGTAGTTGTTTTTCACGCTATAGCTTAAAACATTATCCTCCAATCGATTATTGCAAGAATATGATGGAGTATATAGAATAACACAATATTTTAAGTTTTTCTTATAGTTTCTTTTTCCTTTCAAAAATAGGTGAAACATGTGACCTTCTTTTTACAGGTTTCGCCAGGTTTGAGTTTTTTCTTTTTCCATTTTTTTACACACTACTGTTGCTTTATATACGGGAAGGTTTATTAGATTAAATATGTTTTTCACTCATTTATGCAAATAATATATCCGTTATTTATAATTCAGATTTTAACCCCTTAGCTGTTTTGCCCGTGTCCCGTACGGGCACCGTTTTTCCCCCCATTTTGATTTGCCCGTACGCCGCACGTCCAGTTTCTCTTCTTCGATAGTTCAACTGTTTTGCCCGTATTTTTTCTTTTGATTCTTAATTTTAGTTTTTTCTAATAGATGGCGATATATGTACAGGAACTATATATATGAAAAAACAGTTTTATCGAGTTTTTTCCCACGGTTCAAGATTCTTTTGGCGGGTTTCAGCCAGTTTGCACGTATATTTCAACGACTTGAGTTTATCGCTAGTTTTTAGTCTAAAATATCTGTTTCTTATATACTTATAGTTTTTATCCAATATATTTTTATTCGTATTCTGTGAAATGGCAGATTTACGGCAGCTTTTGGATTCTGACTCTGATATGGAAGCAGATTCTGAATCTGATACGTCAATGATCGATTCTGACATTTGCGATAGTTTTCTTGAGGATATTGATTCTAGTGATGACGACGATAATTTTGATGCAGCAAGAGAATTTTGTGAAATTGATTGTGACAATCCGCCAATGGCTCATCCCAGATTTCCTTTTACCGGAAAACCCGATGTACATTTTCATTTTGAGCACAGTGAAGGAAAGCTTCAATTTTACAATGTTTTCATTGATAATAATTTGCTTGATATGATTGTTTTAGAAACAAATCGATATGCTGAACAATGTATTGAAGATAGTGTTCTTGGAAGGCACTCAAGGAGCAAAAAATGGGTACCTACATCACGAAATGAGATGAGCAGCTTTCTCGCTTTGATTATCTCTCAAAGCATAGTAAAAAAGCCTACAATTGAACAGTACTGGAGCAAAAGACATTCCACTTCTACTCCTTTTTTCAGTAAAATAATGTCATATCGCCGTTTTCAACTGATTTACCGTTATATGCATTTTGCGGATAACGAAGCATTTGATGCTGAAAGTCACGAATGCCCTAAGTTGGCCAAAATATGGCCTGTGCTGAAATATTCATCTACCCGTTTTCAAGAAGCAATTACTCCTGAAAGAGATGTATCTATAGACGAAAGTCTAATCTTATTCAAGGGAAGGCTGGCTTGGAAGCAATACATACCCCTCAAGCGCTCAAGATTTGGTATAAAATCTTACATTCTGTGTGAATCTAAAACAGGTTATGTTTGGTCACTACTGATATATACTGGAAAAGGAACCTTGTTTGATAATGAATATAAACATTTATGCATGCCATCACAAGTTGTAATGACACTTATGAAACCCCTCCTAGATAAAGGATACTGTGTCACCACAGATAACTTTTATTCATTTCCTGAACTCGCAGACATTCTTATTCGTCGTTCAACGGATACTTACGGAACAATAAAACTTAGAAGAAAAGAAATACCTGAAGAATTACGTCTGAAAAAAATTTAAAAAGGGGAGATTGTTGCTTACCAGAGAGGGAAAGTCTGTATAATGAAATGGATGGACAAAAAAGTTGTTTCCCTTATATCTACGATACATAATCCGGAAAAAAATGCAAATGCAAAATCACCAAATGAAGTTATAACGAAGCCAAGAGTGGTTGTAGAATATAATAACAACATGGGTGATATGGATCGAATGGGCCAAAACATTACCAGCTATCCAGCAATCAAAAAACGAGGAAAAAATATATTATCAAAAGATTTTTTATCATTTGTTAGATAGATAATTGTGGCATGCTTATGTTCTCTATCAAAAAAGTGGAGGAAGACACTCACTTATAGTTGAGACTAGAGATAGTAGATCGGCTAATAGAAAGGCACGCAGACGTCACAGACAGAAAAGGCAGGCCTGGACTTCTTCCAAATCCAATGCGATTGACCGAAAGAGACTTTCTGGAAATCATACCATCCACAGACAAAAAAACTCAGACCTGCAAGGCAATGTTATGTATGTGCATTACAAAGAAATGAAAAGAATAAAAGAATACGAAAAGAAACCCGATACTTCTGTCCGGACTGTAATGTGGGATTATGCCTCACTCCTTGTTTCAAACTATATCACACTAAAACTGATTTACTTTGAAGATGAACATGTAAGTAAATATTTTGTTTTAACATTTTTCATGTGTAATTATTATGTAATTAATTTTGAATACTCTAATTATTAGTAATAATAAAGCCAAATATATTTCACTTTCGCAACTTACCTCTAAAACAAAGTTTCTCTATGTTGATTTTCTCCATAGAGAAAGATAACTTTCAAGAACTTGCCTGTAAAACAGGTTAACCTGTGTTGCTCTTCTGCTTCGAAAAAAGCTAACTTTCAGGGAAAATGCCCTTATTTTATCTCATATAAAAAATTGTTCCACACTTTAATTTTCGTTTTATACAAATTTTAATTTAAGTTACACCCTTATTGATTCAAGAACTTTCACTTTGAACAATAAAAAAAAATTGACAATTTTTGAAACATATTTGTGAAAAAAAGTAAACAGCTAAGGGGTTAATGCAACAATCGTCCAATAAAAAAACATGTTTCATCAAAAGGTTATAATGTCAGCATTTTTTAACAGGATATTGTTTATTTCAATAACGAAACCAACAGTGCGAAAACTAAGAAAAAAAAAGTAATTTTTTTTAAATAATAATTTATTTAAATTTTTTACAGCAAATGGCCGTGCTGTAAATATTTCAAATCGTTCAAGAATTCTTACAAAGATGCCTTTAATTATTAAAAAGGTATACTGTAGAAGTAGCTGTATATTCGCCTTGCAATTTAATTTCTTTTTGTGATGCAATATTAATTTTGCAATTTTTTAACAGTTCCATACGTTTCGTTTGTGAGTTCCTCATTGGTCTGCAGCTGTTTCTGAAAGTCAGTTTCTTAGCACATTGATGCAAAAATATTCCCTCATAGATGCATAATGCATTTATCATTTATTGTTCAAAGGTTTTAGTACAGTGATCAGGCCCCATTAACCTCTGAAGTGAGAGGAAGCTCAATCTTGTTCCCCCCCCCCCCCGTCCCCTTTTTATTTGGGAAAAGTAAATTTTTTAATGATTTTCTTTGATAAAAATATTTTATTCGTTGAAATGAAATTTCATTGATTTAATTAGCTCTAATGATTTCGTTTGATATAAATATTTTTCTTTATTAATCTGAAATTTTCCTTTGATAAAAATATTTTACTCATTTATCATCATGATAATTTAATACATTGTAACAAGATCTTACAGTATTTTTGAAATTACTTTAAAAAATAAACTAAAAGCATTACCTCACTGGACTATTAAACTTTATTTGTTTAGAAGTACTTTTCATTAGATATGGGTTTTTTTTTTCCCTCCAGAAATTCTTTGTTTGTTTTGATAAAATTATAAAAATTAGCATGAAAGTTCAGAATTAATTTTAATGTTTAGAAGATGTTAAACATCATATACTGAAAGTCTACCCCTTTCTGCCAACGAATTGTTCCCCATAATAGAAAAAATCTCTCAACTAGAGCAGATGTCCCAGGTAAAGACATCGCAAACTGAACCAATTTAGAAGTGTTGGGGATATGAAGTATCAGATTTCTGATAAGCCTTAAATATATCCTTCCACTTCCCTTCATCAAAAACCCCCCCCTTTCAAATTCAGAGGAGAAGATCAAGCTTCCCGAGCCTTTTCGGTAATCAGACCCTGACAGTGATTCGCCAAAATAGACTGTTCCTTCATGCAAAGCGCAGCCTAGTGAACATTTTTTCATGCCCTCCCAAGGGTGGGACTGAATGCACCCCTGAGTCAACGGCCCGGGATCGCAGTCCTAAGCAATTCAATTGTTTATTTGTTATAATTTAATACAAACTAGAAAAAAATCTTTTGATTTCGTTTTCATCAAATGAAATTTTACAAGATTCTACAGCTAATTATAGGTTAAAATTTAAACATATTTGTGATAGGCGTTTAATAAAATTGGAGGTGGTATTTATTTCCAATGCGTCTGTTGTATGCTTGTTTGCATACAACACAGAACTTGTCTGCATATTACCATAACAAGGCTCGCTAATTTTTATCTGGCCATCTACAAGTTTCTGAGGAAATCCAGACTATCCAGACTAGATAGAAAAGCTAACTTCGCAGTTTTCTACCATGTGGAAACATACAAATTAGCTAGTCTCATTCAGTGGTACATAGCTACTTTACTATATCTTGACACCACTTTTACGAATATAGCAGCAGCTGTTCCAAAGTTAAGAGGGTGACAAGAACTTTTGTAGGCGGGGGCATACTGTATACTTTAATGATAAAGCAGAGGATTTAAGAGCTTTAACAATTGTTTAATTTTTTTTCCAATTGAATTTTTATTCAAGGTTTTTGTTTTTTCAAATCATTTTGCAAATCAATTATTTTTCAAATTTGGGAATTGGGTAATTTTTTTCCTGTGTGGGAGGCACTGCCCACAAGTGCATCCTCTTGGCTACGAGCCCGAGTTTAACATGTTCTTCTGCCCTAAAATATCCTTAGTTTTAAAATTGTCGCTTATTCGTCTACTCAGCTCTTCCGTTATACCCTGTATTTTTAGGTTAAATTACATTCTAGAAAGAGTATGAGTAAGATATAACCAGACAATATTACGATATTACCTTTGAGAGTAACCTACCTATTAAGTTTAAGGCTTTAAATATTGCTCTCAAAGGATGGATTTTACTACCCTGCTGTACCACCATTCCGGCAACGAACTGGGTAGAACCATTAACTACTTTTTTACAGTTATTTTTATTTCTTTACAATTTTTACGTTACAATAACAGAAATAAGAAAACAAAATTTTGATAAGGAACCAAACACAAGAAATAAAATGTGGATTTTTTTTATCTATATAAATAAAACAAACTGTAAAATGTTAATTAGTTAGATAGGTTGTCTGTGTCTCGCGTAGCTCAGAAACGGGTGATCGTAGACCTACCAAATTTTGTATGGAAATTCTCCAGGACAGATCCCGACATACCTCGAAGCGATTTTTGCGAAATTCGATTTATTTTAGGAGATATCGATAAAAAACGTATCGCAAAAGGCTAATTTTTTTCTCTCCGCCATTTCGTAATTGTAATCATGCAGTGGAAAGAGTGAGAATTAAGCATATTGAGGTTGCCATATTTGGCAAGTTTATTAAATTATTCAAACTCTTGAAGTAAAAATGAAAGTATAACGATTTTTTTTGGTTTATTTGTTAGGTTATTTTTTAATTAAAATATCGTGTGAAATCAGAGCAGGAATGAAATGTTTTATACTGAAAAGAAAAATACGATTTAGAAATTTTCCGAGACTAAAATGTGCAACTTTTTAATTTGGCGAAAAATAAAATGGTTTATATGCGATTTTGAGAAGATGTGATTCTAGCACTTGGCGCAATTTATCGTCTGCTTCTGCCTTTTGGATTGATTATGAATACACCTGAATGAGTTTTTGAAAGTTTCATTCTTCTGCGCAGCTTTACCCAATATATTTTTAACGTATTGCATCCAGAAAAAGGATGTTAGAAATATCAGTTTTAATTTTCTTTAATCACACTCTTGTATAATGATATACTTCCAAACTTATTAGAATAAGGAAAGAAAATAGGGAACGCCCATGGATTATAATGCGCTTTTAATATAAAGCACCTTAGTGCGTATCTAAAATCTGAAAGTGTTTCAGATTTTCTTACTTTTTTTCCCTTTCCGTTTTTCGATAAAGCCCAATATATCCAGAATTTTTCAGAATTAATATCGGACGAAAATAATTTGTACAGTTTTGTAGGTTTTTATCATTTAACCATATCATTTAACCAGAGAAAAAATAAAACTCTTTTTTACGTTTCGAATAAATTTATAAATTTATAGTAGAAGAAATATAACTAGACAATAACAGCATATCACAAGACAGTATAATGGAAGAGGGGGGCCCGTTTATGATCCTGGGTCTAGGGGCCGTAATCGGATGGGGAGGCCATATTTATTATAAGCCAGATTAATATTTACTAATGAAAATAACTTACACGAAGCAGTTTAATCATTAACAAAATGGAGTTAAATAATGCTCAAAAAGCGTGCACTGTCCACAGCAATTTACAGCTTTATTTGTTCGTTCAGTAGTTTATATAGAGTACATAAGTGTTTACACTGTTCATTTACTAAGAAAACTGGTTTCTGTAAACTTAAATATTTAGATTTTCTTACAGCTCATACCATTAAAAGTAGCAGGGACGTTTGAAAGGCGTATTAACGGCCAACAAAAGTTTTAATTTGTTTGTGATAATATATAGTTTATAGATAGAACATACTTCGCTAACATCAAACATAAAAACCTTTCTATCTCTCAAAACGCCTGCAGAGCTTCATTTTACTCTTTTAAGTGTTTTATAAAATGTTACTGTTTTTTTTTTCTTTGCTCTTTCCTTCGTGTCAGTTTGGTGATACTCTTTACCAAAAGAATCAATCTCTCAATTTCATAAACTGGAATATTTTTTTAGAATTTCACACAGTCATATATATGTATATATATTTATTTTTTCAATGATAGAGCTATTTGAAACGATTCCGTAAAATGTTCCGTAAAATTTACATTTTGCTTGTTGAATCAATCGAGTAAAAAAATTAGTGAGACCATTCACATAAAAGTTATAAAATCAATCGCTTTTCTGAAATAATGCTAACGAATTATCCACCAACTAGAATATTTTACCGTGTATTTCTTGCATCTTTCTTTCCAGTGCAATCATCGCAAGTGAAATCATAACTAAAAACAATATGATTAATCTACAGCATACTACTTCCTTCACATTGTTATTCTTCACGCCATCTTAATACTTTTTTGCTATCGATTATTGTTGAAATACGATGAGGTATGGAATAACAGACTAGTTCCTGCCTTGTCATTACAGTGAAATCGATATGAAATTCAAGAAAGAGATATTTCATTCGTCTATGTGACAAACTTCAGCAAAAGTTTTCATTTTCTGGTAATAAATATGGAACTGCGCACTATTTTTAAAATAAATAAATAAATATTTTAAAAGTGCTGTAGAAAAATAAATTGTCATATTTCATAGAGCTACTTTTACGAATTATTCAAAATATATATATATATATATGTAATGTATAAAAAGGTAATTTAGGTTTTACTAGTTGGGGTATTGTTCAAGCGGATACTTTCACTGTAAGCTTAGCTTTCCTGTCATACTTTCCATGCTCGCTCTGGAGCCTGTGTTTTATTTCTTTAGTTAATTGTCAGACACCAAACCCTCGATTCTGTGTTCTTTTTAGTGTACACGTGTCCCCACGCTTTTGTAGCCCCGGATGCAGGTCATGTTGGTAAATGTGTGTGGTTCGATTAGAGATAAGAGAGGCGGAGTTGTGTCTTAGGAACCCACGTGGTGTGGTGAGCGGAAATACACCCGCACCTCGAAAATCGAGGGACTTCTGTCACTAGAATTGCTTGATTAATCCACGCGGATTTTCGTACCCGTCTCCCCTCCCCTCTTCTCACTCTATATTGTAACTTAAATGTAATGTTCAATAAACCATATTACCTGCCTTAACTCTGGAACTTTACTGGAATATCTGAGTCTCATATATATATATATATATATATATATATATAATAGTAAAAAGGCTAATCTTACGAATCAAGGAAACATTCTACTGCAGTTTTCGTAGTATATATATATACACTGATCACCAAATCTTAAGCAAATCAGGAAGATTTAGATTTATCCAGTAAATGGAAACCCAAACAATGGTAAAAAAGAAAATTAAAATGAAATTGGATGGAATGAAAGCAATGGGTAGCAAGCATCGACTATACTCGTCAGGCCCCACAAGCCGAATACTTGCTACCAAGACAAAAAACAAAATAACAGGATTTCAATGCAGCCACTTAGCTCAAAGAAAGCTAAATATGTGACCCCTACTGCCTTTTTTAATATGTGGAAAATTAAAGTATTATCTTCATTAAATAATATATTAGTTAAATCTTTTGCTTCCTCAAAAAAACTACATCTATCTGATCAGATTAAATATTTGCAGCAATACTTTGTTATTACTTATGTTGATAAATCCTTTAATAACTATGCAATTATTTGTAATAAATTATATCATAGTCTTTTATCTAATTCAATTAACAACAATTCTAACTTTAAACTTACTAATACTACTGAGTCCATATTTAATAAAAAGATACTAGCCTACCATAAGCTACTTAACCTGAAACATGATAATCTTAACTATCCTTACTTAGTATCAATTACTAAATTTCCTAAAACTCCAATTAAGTTTAGAACTATAACTATTGGATGTAATACTTACAATAACACAGCTAGTAAATCATTACTAAAAATACTAACTTCTCTGCATAACTTATATATTAAAGCTAATTGCAATTCTATATCTATTAGTAATAGTTATGAGCTAAAAAACAAAATTAAAGATTTACATTCTATATCTTCCATATCTACATATGACTTTACAAATCTATTTAATAACATTCATTTAGATGATCTCTACAACACTATACTTGATCTATTTAATAATAGCATACATAGTCTAAATCTACCACCACAATATTCTATTACTTATTTCAAACATCTACTTAAGTTTATATTATACAATAACTATATACTACATAATAATAAACTCTACAAACAGATCTTAGGTATACCACAAGGTGGATCTACTTCAAGTTACTTAGCTGATCTTTATCTATTTAATTATGAGAAACAATATAACTCCTCTCTTATAATATATAGGTACATAGATGATATTATTGTTATTGCTACAGATAACTATATTTACAAAGATAAATTTCCTATTACTTATCCTGATAATTTAGAATTAATTAAAAATCCTCTAACTAATAACTGTATTAATTTTCTTGATTTACAACTAATAATAAATAAGGACAAGAAACTCACATTTAACATATATAATAAAAGAGATGATTTCCCTTTCAATGTAATTAGTTTTACAGATTTTACCTCTTGCCTGCATATATCTGTATTTAGAAATATTATAGCTAATCATCTATATAGAGTACTGTCTCTTTGTACAAGTAATTATAAGTCTGATAGTATATCATCGCTGTATCATATTGCTTTAAAATACAGTTACCCTAGAAAATTTCTAAATTCCATTCTATTTACTAGTTGCAATTAGCATTTCTATAAACATGTGTCCCTTCTGGGAATTCTTGGTTGGAGAGGTTGGGGATTGGTTGCTGGCTTGCTTATAAAAATTTTAAAAAAAAAAATCGATAAAATTATGGCTTTTTAGTACATGTTTTATTGAAAAAAAAAATACAAATGCACTAATGATCACAGGTATTATATCAACATAAATGCTCTTCTTATAATTAATATAATCACTGATATATCTAGGCATATAATGCGAATAGTGAGCTATTTAAGTAGTTAGATGTATCCCTTTAAAATAACCCTAAAATATCTCATGTCAATATTTCTTCATTTTAGTAATAATATATAGTTCATTTTAATTTGTTCTTTTTTTTTGTTGTTAATGTACTCTATATTATTTCTTTATTTTATAATCATTATTATTTTAATAACTCTTACTTTTTACTTCTTGTTCGAATCTTCTTCAATTTTTTCTGGCAACGAATTTTTTTCTTTCCAATTTTCAACAGCTCCATGTTCGAGCCATGTTTTCAGGCTTAAGGCTCTTGGACGCTTCATCTCCATCTTTTCTTCATATTTTTTTCTGGGAATGTCTTTTTGATTACTTTTTACTTATTAACAGGATAGCCCCCCGTAGTCACATATTTAGCTTTCTTTGAGCTAAGTGGCTGCATTGAATTTCTGTTATTTTGTTTTTTGTCTTGGTAGCAAGTATTCGGCTTGTGGGGCCTGACGAGTATAGTCGATGCTTGCTACCCATTGCTTTCATTCCATCCAATTTCATTTTAATTTTCTTTTTTACATTGTTTTTAGCATTTTCTTTTTTTCTTACTTACCATTGTTTGGGTTTCCATTTACTGGATATATCTAAATCTTCCTGATTTTCTTAAGATTTGGTGATCAGTGTATATATATACTACGAAAACTTCAGTAGAATGTTTCCTTGATTCGTAAGATTAGCCTTTTTACTATTATATACTGTTCTGTAATACGATGCAGCATTTAGCGCTTTTGTTATAGAATATTGATTTCTTATATAATATTTATTAATATTGATGCATTCACAACCATGCCATTATTAGGCAATCTCCTCTTAAATAATATATATATAAATCCGAGCTCTTAATAAACATCGTCAATGCTCTGGAGTAATTTTTAATGATATTCAAAATTTTGAGTCTAAGGAATTAATTTTTTCCGTCTTAAATAATGTACAAAAAACAAAAAAGTATTTTTGTAAGATTTTTTAAAGAGCCACAAAATGTAAATAAATAAATAAAAATCGTCAAAACAACTCATTTTATAAATAAAGGAATTCATATGTTACAAATAAAACATGTAATATTTTAAATGTCATAGTATTTTTTGCCACCCGAGTTGTGCAATGGTTAGAGAGCCATACTACCACAACACGGGTCCGGGTTCGATTTCCAATATGAGCTTGGGTGTCATTTCGTCCCTTCACAGTAGGAAACGCAGGTCACCTGTTAGGTTCCTTAATAATAAAAAAACCGATAATGCCGGCCTTGGTATTGGCCAATGCCAATAAACGTCAAGTGCCCGCCACATTAGAAAAAATAAAGAAAAAGAAAAATGTATAGTATTTTTTAAAACATTTGTTAAACTAAATTTTAGTTTCTTTTTTCTCTGAGTTATATACACTAAATTTTTAACATCTAATTACCTTTATTTAGCACTCACTCTATCAAATCATAAAATTGGTGCAATAAGAAAAGCTAACAAAAAATTATTTCGCTAAAACTTTTTATGAATATTTTACAGAAAAGGTGAGGGAAACATGCACTATTTCATGATTAATTATTAATCTTTGCATGCTAAACACTAACTCTTTGCGTGCATAGCTATGTGAATTTTTAAGCTCTTAAATTTAAAATTATTTTCTTGAAGTTTTTATAATACTCTTTTACTTTTAATCTTCAGCATAAAATTACATGTAAAAAAACGTAATTTAATTTCTAATGTGGAACATGAAAATATTAATCATAAATTGCAAATAAAAATATTACAAATCAGAGCTGGGATCAAGTCCCTTGAACAAAATTTCATTAAAACATACAAGAAACTTCATTTCTCTCCAGGGATTCTTTTGTTATGATTAACTATTCGCTATTGTGATAAGGTAAGAGCTTTGCTTTAAATTTTTCTCTTTTGTTATAGAAAGACTTCTTTTGTGTTGCATCACTCAAAGTTTTATTAAACATTATAAACAATATTTTTCAACCTTAATTTAAATTTTTGAGAAGAAATGCACAACTTAAAGATAAAATAATCAGCTTATTTCGCTTTGACGAGCATTAAAATTTGCATTACAAAAAGATGTTAACAAGATTAAAACTGGAACTATAAACTCATGAATTACTTAATGACTAACACTTATTATAAACTTTGTTGATTGCTTTTGTTATACATTATGTTGTTTAGGAAACGTATATAGAGCTAATAAGACTCATTTCAAACACAGAGAAAGAAAACCCATATCTTTGTTAAAAAGCATTAACACTATGCCGTCCGGCTACACCTTAGTGGTGCCTTACGTAAAGTATCGCTAAACGGCTGGCGACATCACGGTGGTGTCGTAACGTGATACTAGTAGTTTCCATTTATTTGATCACTAGACCAGTTTCTGACGTTTTTCTAACAGAATTCCAAGGCCAAAACAGAAAGTCAGAAATTAGTCTATTGCACGAAAACCTTTGCCCCCCCCCCAAACCCGGCGCCCAGCGAAAATACTTTTACGAGACATGTGAAGGGCAGAGTGGTAAGGTAATTCGACAGGAAGACACATGTTTGCTGCAAGTATTTATGTGTGTCAATGGATAGCAATATTGACCCTCTTGTGCATATATTTTTATCCAATGTGTACGTGGATGGTAAATTTAATTTAATTCATCGCTTCCAATACCGTTTTTTAAAATCTCGTGAACATTTAGCCTGCTGAGTAAAGCCCTTATAATATTCCATTGCTTATATTTAATAAAATTTTAAAATTGAAAGTTTATAAAATGATACTTCATTTTAGTTTAAATATTAAAAATATACTTGAGTTCCACATTCTGTTACACATACATGACAAACAAAAGCAGCCATTACCTTCTAGCTGTACGAAAATAAGTGTGAGCATGGCATCTTCACTATATATTTGGGGGAAAATGCAACATGAGTGGTTCAGAAATAAATTAAATGAACTTTTAATTTAATTTGAATTTTGCATACTGTATATTATAGTGTAAGATATAATTCAATTTAATAATCTATAATATTATAATAATTATCACTTTCAATAAATGTTTTTATATATTATTTACATTGTCCATAGTACATGTGTGCTGTAGTTTTACACATCTTGTGTTTTTTTTAAAGATACTAGGGGCCAAGGCCCCCAGACTCGCTACGCTCGCTTTTCGTATAAGGCATTCGGCCCCTAATCAGGCTTATTAGTAAAAAAGACATAATTTCAACACACAAAACCCGAAGATTGCATCACATAGAATGTTACTGAGCTACACATTGCTTGGTTCTTGCATCGAAAATATTTTGTTATTGGGATCCGTGTTGTACGGGTCCTGAGCTATACTCCACCTGGAGTGCGGCCTCCGCTTATAATCGCTGGAAAAATTATTTGCACTCCTCAGAAACACAATGATATTTAATGTTGCCATTCAAAAGTTATATTAATTAGGAGCTAAAGCGTAATAAAATCAGAACATCTGTTTCAGCTGTATTTTTATTAATGTAAAACCTATTGGACACCTTGCAAATTTGCCACCCATGGCGATTTTTCATTATTTGGCGACTTGCGTATATGTAAAGTTAATAAAAGCTACGGAACAGATAGAATAGCCTGCCACCAATGATCGTTTGCACAAAATGAGTTGTCGTGCAGGCTTACATTCAAACTTGTATTGTTATTTGTTTTAGTTAAATTATTTTGAAAGAAAAAATTAATCAGTTTACAATTTTGTTTGTTTTTCCCTAGTTATTATTAATTCATAGGTAATTTTTCATTGAATTCATAGGTAATGTTTGTGTTATTCTGTCGCACCTAAACTGATGGCATAGGGAAAGATGCTTCACATGAATTTAATTTTTCAATCACGTAGATAATGAAAAAGCAATTTGTATGTATATGTAACTAATTATAGATTGAAGAACATGGTGCGATAATTTTATCATCTCATCATTTCAAATTTGTCTGTACTAATAAAAAAAAAATCCTTAAATATGGCGTCTTCCCCAGAATTATCTTATATTACGTACGCATTTTTTAATATATCCAGCTTTAAAACTTTGTAGAAAATGAAGAACATTTTCAGCTGCGTTAAAATGTTTGAATTTTTAAATAAGCAATGGATTAAAATACCACTTATAATAATAATAATCATGAATTTCTCAGTTTATTTCTAAAATAAGTTCTAATCAAAATATCGCCTCCTTGTGTTAAAAAAAAAAAAAGAGCAGGGATAAATGCGTTAAAATTGTGGCGTAATTTTTACGTATCTTAAAGCATTTGACGTTATAGTTCCTCACTTGCGAAGCGAAATTCCGATATCCCATTTAAAAACTCGATTAGTTGAAAAAAAAAAACCTTTTTTCTAATCCTTTTTGTGGCAACGCAACAAAATTATCTCGTGCCATCATCAATAAATGTAATGGCGTGAGATCTCCCCATTGATGCTATTAAATTCTAAACATTAAGTTACATTAAAAGTCGTAAAAATCACCTAATTTACATAATTTTTTCGTTTTTATTTTAAAAGAGGGAGAAAAGTAATGTTTCACGATCTGTCAAAATATCAAAAAGTTATGACGGATAGAATTCAAGATGCGACAGTTTTAAAATTATTTTACGAAAAAATTTGCCGAAACAGATGCTTAGTAAAAAAATTCCTAAAAATTGGTAAATCATGTTATTTATTCAGAACAAACTGTTTTTAAAAGAAAATTTTCTCTTCTATCCGATGATACAATTTCCGTTTTCCTTCGAACGTAATTTCCGCCGTTATTACGAATTATGTGAGAAGAAATACCAAAAATCGCATAAAACATAAAATTAAAAAAAAGTTGCTTCCAGGTGCACAACTTCATGTTTAGATTTTCCCGAGTACCAAATTTGGTATATCTAGGTAAAGCCGTTTGTCCGTAACGCCGCCAACAGACACACACACAGACGCATACACAGACATCTTCTTTCATAATAAGTAGTGTTACGAATTTTCGGGGCAACCCGCTGCTCTGGGGCTTAAAATGGTTTAAAATTCGTATTCTACGCTTCAAATAGATAAATTTTGCTTTTTGTTGCATCAAAATCGGCCAATTAGAACCGGAGATATGAGGTTTCGGTTTGCCATTGTTTTTCAATGGAGGTTCTAGAAAACTCGAGAAATGTTAGTCCTAGAGCTTAGATCTCTTCACATTTGGGGACTTATTTTTGGCGCCAAATTTGGCGATATTTCGCCAAAAGTCGCCAAGCTTGGCGACTTTTTGGTCATTTGGCGCGATTTTCCCAATGGGGCCTGGAAGTTGTTTTTCCTGCATTAAAACGCATAATAACCTACATTTCTCTTCTATGACGTAATCAAAATTCACGCTTTATGTAGAACCCTCGAGAAACTGAATTTTCTGGAAACCTCTTGCACCTCCTGCGTCGGCTATTTATAGAAGCGCGCGTCGCCCCGACAGAGTGCGAGTTGAACGCTCAATGTGTGAAGAGCTCTCAGTACGCTTGTTTTGTGTGAATAGAAGCTGTGTTTTAGCTTGTTTTGTGAAGCTGTTTTCAAAGTGCTGTGTGTAAATTCTTCATTGCTGTGTCTTAAGGGATTGTGTACTATATCCCTTGAATATTTCCACGGAATTTTCGCCTGTGAAAGTGACTTATTTTGTGTGAGAAATACAGCATTTGTGAGAGCTTCTGATCCAAGCGGATTGTTAAAAGCACGTTACTGCTAGATTGTGCTTGTGAATTGTGTACAGCTGATTGTTCTACGAAGTTCTAGAAGCAATAAAGTTCGTGTTCCATCCTGACAAGTGACTTTTTACTTGAACTTTTTACACCAACAGGACTTTAGAACGACGAACCCCAGGAGTAGCAGAGTAATTCCGCAACAGTAGAGATAATTTGATATTATTTCACCAAATATAGATCAACTATGCACTTATCTGGAAGATTTTTGAAGTTCAAATATTTTCCTCAGGTATAAAGTTCATAAAACGCATGTCAAATGCTTATCCTGCTTTATAGTTACACTGATCCCTGACTCATCGCTAACAATTCCGGGCAACTCCAAGATATAAAACTTTTACCACCATTACTCCAACAAAATAAAAAAGTTGAGCATGAAAAATGCAATAACATCTACACCGTTTGTACGATCCTCTTGAAATTTTTCATAATCATGTATAAAAATACAGTAAACAATCTGTGCTACTTTAAAAATCTGAAAATCCACCCGTTTCCTCATTTTAAAGCGATTTTTAGCTCTTTTCAACTTCATTTTATTTCCGGGAATAAAAAAGCGAATCATTTGCGTGACAAAATTACCTGTTTCAAGTGAAAATGGCGTCATACAATTGGGATTCCAGTTCGTTGAAAATAGTTTGTCCAGATTACTTAGTTTAATTTTTCCACAAATAAATCGTCCGCTAAGAATGGCTGCGTCCACAAAACGAAATCTCGAATGCAAAAAGTTTCCGCGCGTTAACAGAACAGCATGAAATTCGATTTCGGTATATAATAAAAATTGAATATGAACTTAATTATTTTAGGTGGACGAAGATTAAATATATTGAGTGTAGACATATTTTCGTCAAATGTTTTTTCTAGTGCTCGTTGTAATTGCCTCCACAACGGGATTTGATATCTAGGATTTCACATATAATGTCCAGTGCAAACTTAAATAAACGTTTTTCAGATACTTTTTGCCTGATAAATTCCGACTCAGTTGAATGCAGTGTTCGGACGCAAGTGCACTTCGAATAATTTGTGTCTAACGTATATACCGCAACGTATAAGAATAACTTTTTGTAACCTTGTAACTTTTTTTAAAGCAGCAAGTATAGTATCCAAAAACCATGTAATATTCACATATTCAGAAAATAACATACTATCAGTAGAAAACTTACTTACTGAATAAGCATATTCTTTTACGCATAGGAACCGATTGGAAGTAGGCATAATTAAAGAATTAGTTTAATTTCAGAGAACTAACGAACTTCTAGAGCTATTCGCAGATTACCCCTGCCATTACTTTAACACTAATGCAATTCTGACTGAGCTGCTTCGTCTAACAATCGAAAGTCTCGGATGCGGGCTGATATATCATGTCTTCTTCAACACATGATCCGGTAGACTAGAGGGAAAACATTGAATGAAGATTAAGAGATCGTCATGCGCTTGAAATAACAGCTATTTCACCTGCTCTTCATAGAACAAAAGATCTCCTTTTTTTATTCCTTCTTTCTTAACTGGTCGTTAATCTTTACTAGCCTGAGAAAACAACATTGTTTTCTCTTCTATAATGCTATCGACTATATTCTTCCCTGTGCCATCTAAGAGATGTCCCAATAGAGATATCATTTTGTTTTATCTAGTCGAAGTAAAACAACAGGTCTCTTAAGTGCACACAACTATAAAAGGACAGAGAAAATATCTTAACGAGGTAAATGCACATTTCGAATGGCGCCGCTTTGTTTTTTTCCTTCCGTATAAACGTGGGGCAAAATCGAAACAAAAGAAATCAGTTCTTGTAAAACTGGATTTCAATTTGATGTCCTTCCAACTGTCTTAATTATTATCTTCTTTTGGACGGTACCATTGTGTTTTATCTGGTGTTACATTAATTATGTCTGTTCTGAGTGAAGATAAAACTTCATTAGGATAGCGGAAAAAGCGGATAACTGTTCTTGATTTCTCGTATGGATTTGTAAGTAACTTTTTTTAGGAGTTCGAGTTTTATTTTGTGTCATGGCAAATCTGCACGATGGGCATCTGCCTTCGGGGAACTTTTTAAGGGGTTCTAAACGCGTATTCACGTTACAACTGGAGAAAACCGATCAGAACTCCAGACTGTTAGATCGTTTGGCCCGAGCCCGTAACCTTCACACTTCACACCTCAACCCAACCAGCCGCCTACCATTTTGAGCATCTTATCAACTCAGCCACGGTGGGGTCATGGATAAATAATACAACTTGATATGGATTAATTAACTACATATTTATTTATTTACTAGCTGAAGTACTCGTCCTTCGTACGGGAATAAATCGAAGTGAAGAAAACCGAAATTTCATTATTTTATAGTATTCCAGAAAGTTTAAATAATTAATTCATCTAACAAAATAACATTGCGTTGCAACAAACTTTTACTTTTAAAACAGTTTAAAAAGTTATTTAACTCATTATATCACTTGCCTGCAAGAAAAGAGACAAAACTAAAAAATAATAAAATTTTAAGGAGAGACAATTCAAGGAGAAAAACAAAAGCCTACAAGGTCGCTCCCCGTCAAATCAAACAAAAAAAAAAAAAAAAAAAACCTCCACCACACCATTCAGATTTTCCTCAAATTTTTTACAGATGATTTATAGGCTAAGATAACCACAAAACACAATTTTGGAAGTTCTATGATAGTTAAATACTGATAAAATGATTATTATAATTTTTAAATGTCCGCATAAAATTCGCCATTTTTTTTATTTCTTTAAATAACGCCTTACCTATAAAATATAATGAAGGGAAAATTTGTTTACATGGTTAATTTTCAAGCAGATTCTGAAAATGTAATCAAAATTTGAGTATTTTCTATAGATTTTGCATAAACTTTGCATTTGCTAAGAAACATCATGAATTTTTTTCGAGATGTTTGATTGGAAACACATGTTTTAAAGTTTTATATGTTGTTAAGATGGTTCACCAACTGCATTCCAAAAAAATACATCTGGTCTTTTATCTCAGGTGCTGAGAAAAAAAATAAATTTTCATGTGACTTAAACAATATATCGCTCATTTGCTGTAACATCGTCATAACTCAAAAATCATGATTTTTGAGTTAATACCACAGGGACAATTGCAATGATATGAACTTTGAACTAGTAAAGTGTCATTTCTGAGCTTTCAAAATTATCCGCGGTATGGCGATAGTGCTGTTTTGACACAACTACATTTCCTCCACTGTGTTAGTTGCAACACTGTATTATCTCAGTTGGCAATTAGCTGTTCTGTTGTAAACTTCATTTAAGATCTTTAGAACAAGGACATATTTCGTGTTGTGACCATATCACTGAAAAGGTAAGATTACTTTCTATTTTATTCTTTATTATGGAAAATGTATTATTTTAAGATATGATGTTGTGCATGTAAAAATTATAAAGAGTTACGTTTGACTTATTGAATGATGTGACATTCTTGCAGAAAGCTATCGTTTTTATTGCAGTACTATTTAGTTTTAAGGCGTTACTACAAATAAAAATGTTCTTTTTTTAATCGTAAGTCTTAGAAGTATTTGCTACTATGACACTCTTGCTCTAAATAGTCTTTAATACTCGTGCTTTACTCTGGATTATTTCGTTTATGTCAGTATTGTTCTAATAACTTACTGCAATGTAATATTTTATAACAATCAAACGGACTGGCGACAGTTACCTATGAATCTCTGACTATTTTTTACTTCTTAGTGTAATTTTGTTTCCAGTAGAAAAATAATGGAATCAAATAGTGGAGGCGTAAATATGTTGTTACTCGCTTTGAAAAAGCAAAACGGAAGTGCGGGGGAGTGGCAGATAAAGCATCCAACAGTTTCTCCTGAAAAGCAGAATACAGATTTGTTGATTTCTAAAGAAGATCCTTTAGTAGAAAGTGGTATGTTAATAATTATTTATATATATCAAAGTCATATCCTACTTGCACAGATATATTTTGTTTTCTAATGTAAAATATACATATATAATATATTTATTTATTAAAATACATTTTATAACAATGAGTTCTACGCTCTAATACGTAATTGTTATATTTTAGAGACTGTATTAGCTGTCACCCAGTCAGAAAAGAGTTTGGAGATTATGAATAATACTCCTAGAAGCTCAGATGTTGGATCGAGATCAGGTTCATCCTCAAGTTCAAGTTCGTCTTCCGAGGATAATGATGATTTACTTTTTGATACCACCTATCAACCACCCAAGGATAACAGCGAGAGCGACAGTGGTGGCGAAGCTAACTGCGAGACCATTAACACTACTTCAAGTTTTTACACCACTCCGTCCCCGATTATCTTAACGAGTCCACTTAAGAAAGGGGTGAAGCGTAAAAGAAATGAGAATACCTGGATAAGGAATCTTAATAAGAATCTGAGAAACAGTGGAAAAGCATACAAAATGCACACTGCAGGCAATAAAGTCCGAGAAGAAAGAAAAATGAAACCTCCGTGTACTGAAAAGTGTAAGTTGAAATGCTCCACAAAGTTCAGCGAAGAGGAACGAATAAAGATTTTTACTTCATATTGGGACTTGGGTGATTTAGCTAAACAGCGACAATTTATTGCGAATAACATGGAGTCTATTCAACCTAAATATCGGTATGATCGTGTCGGTGGTACCAGGAAAAACTTTGAAACAGGGGAATAAACGTTATCTAAAATGAATTTCAACAGAGGGGCGTAATTGTTGCTAATAATGAAAAAATAAATGGTATAACAATGCTCTTTAAAAATGTGTATCAATGATGTACTCTATAACAGTGGACTAAACGTATATTTAAAATGACTTTCAACAAACGAGCGTAATATTGGAATCAATGAAGAAACATTCGGTATAACAATGGTCTTTAAGAATGAGCCAATAATATACTTTGAAACAGTGTACTAAACTTTTATTAAAAATGACTTTCAACAAAGGAACGCAATTCTTTTAATGAATAAAATAATTTGCAGTGTAACAATGCTCTTTAAGAATGTGAGCAATAATATACTTTGAAACAGTGGACTAACCCTTAATTTAAAATGTCTTTCAACAAAGGGACGTAATTGTTAGAAATAATGCAAAAATGACGGTATAACAATGCTCTTTAAGGGATATGTGCCAATAATAAACTTTGAAACAGTGAACTAAACCTTTATTTAAAATGACTTTCAACAGTGGGACTTAATTGTTGGAAATAATGCAAACATGTACTGCAACACAATGCTTTCTAAGAGTGTGTGTCAATAATATACTTAGGAACAGTGGACTAAGCTTTTATTAAAAATGACTTGGAAACAAATGATTGTAATTCTTGGAATCAATGAAAAAATATTCGGTATAATAATGCTCTTTAAAAGTGTGTCAATAATATACTTTCGAACAATAGACTATACCTTTATTAAAAATGCCTTTCAGCAGAGACATAAGTGTTAAAATACGTATAGGCAATAATATGCAGTATAGCAACGCTCTTTAAGAATGTGTGCCAATAATATACACTGCTGGCCACCCAAATTGCAACACCAAGAAAAACAAGAGATATCACAACAAAATTTATTGTGTAGATAACATGTTGACCAAGTAACAAATGATTAAATTTACAGCATTCTATGAAGCGTGGTTCCTGCCAAAATCAGTACCCAGAGTAGCCGCCGTTGTTGGAGATCACAGCTGCCACACGCCTCGGCATTGATTCAAAGAGACTTTGAATGTGTTCTTGGGGTACAGCAGACCAAGCAGCTTCCACACGTTGCCAAAGTTGATCTGGTGTGACAGCTGGGGATGAACTCTGGGTCAGTCGTTGAGCAACCATGGACCACATGTTTTCTATCGGCGAAAGATCCGGAGAGCGCGCCGGCCAGGGAAGCAATTCAATCTGGTGATTGACGAAGAACCCTTGGACAATGCGTGCCACGTGTGGCCGTGCATTATCCTGCTGAAATATGGCTGTTGGCAAGCCCTGAAGGTAAGAAAGGACAACTGGCTCCAACACCTCGGAGATGTAGCGCTGGCTGGTTAAAGTACCGGCAATGCGTACTAGAGGAGTGCGAGAGAGATATCCGATACCGCCCCATACCATAATACCCGGTGCAGGACCAGTGTGACGGTGCATAATGCAGCTGTTCAGCATCCTCTCTCCACGGTGTCTCCAGACTCGAATCCGACCGTCGTGGTGTTGCATACAGAAGCGTGACTCGTCAGTAAAGAGAATTTCATTCCATTCTGTCGTCCACATCCTTCTTTCATCGCACCATTGGCGGCGGAGACGTCTGTGGTTCCGCGTCAGAGGTAGACAAAGCAACGGACGTCTTGCGGACAGACCATTCTGCTGTAAACGACGTCGAATGGTACGCGCAGACACTGGATGATGCGTTACAGACTGAATCTGCTGTGATATGGTTCGTGATGTGACTGAGCGGTCCGTCACTGCCATGCGTACAATCTGCCTGTCATCACGTGACGTGGTGCACTGAGGTCGATGCGGTCGATCACGTCTGTCCGTCGTACCCTCCTGCACCCAACGATCACATATCCGCATCACAGTTGTTTGGTTTCGTCCAATACGACGACCGATTTCCCTGAAAGATAACCCACAATCTCGGTATGCCACTATCCTTCCTCTGTCAAACTCGGATACTTGATCAAAAGATGATCGTTGTTTCCTACGAGGCATAATTTATCGTTTTTTTTGAAAAAAAAGCAAGAAAAACACAATTGCTGTACTTGAAACCGTCGAAATCTCCAAGCCTTAAATAGCGCTTTGAGGTGGCGCCACAGGCGCGCTTGATGTGCGTCTGCGCTGAAATTCTAATCATTTGCATATCTCACCTCAGCTAATGCATGTTGTAAATTTCATATTATTTGCATGCTTCCTTCAGGGTGTTGCATTTACGATGGCCAGCAGTGTACTTTGAAACAGTGAATTAAACCTTTAATATAACTTATTTTCAACAAAGGTACGTAACTGTTGGAAATATTGCATAAATACACGGTATAACAATGCTCTTTAAGAATGTGTGTCAATAATACATTTTCAAACAGTGGAATAAACTTCTATTTAAAATGACTTTTAAAAAGGGTCGTAATTGTTGGAAATAATGCAAAAATACACGGTGTAACAATGCTCTTTAAAGCCAGTAATAAACTTTTAAACAGCGGACTAAACATTATTTAAAATGAATTTCAACAGAGGATCGTAATTGTTGCTAATAATGAAAAGATGCATTGTATAACGATGCTCTTTAAGAATATGTATCAATGATATACTTTTTAACAGTGAACTAAACGTTTATTTAAAATGACTTTCAACAAACGAGCGTAATTCTTGGAATCAATGAAGAAATATTCGGTATAACAATCAATGTTCTTTAAGATTGAGCCAATAATATACTTTGAACTGACCCGGACTGGCCAGGGTCTCCGACAGTCTGGCTACGGGTGGGCCCCCACCTTCGGCTTGCCCTCCCTGCTAAGGGCGTGCCCCCAAACAGAAAAAAGAAAGAAAATAAAAAAAGTGCTATACTGGTAGCACTTGAATGAAGTTTGACACACACAAAATTTTTTGCAGCTGCAATTGCGCCCCAGAAGGCTTCAAAACACCATTTTAAATGTAGTTCTCAAACTTTTTTGATAGAGGGTTCCCGAATAAGCAAGGGATTAATTAATATGAATGACGCATATTAATTAATTGATCAATATTTTATTAATGCATTAATTATCAATCATAATTAATTAATAATAACCCCATACCCCAAAAGTTAACACATCCTCTTATTTATCGGTTACACAATAATCAAGCCCCCCCCCCTTCTCCTGAGACGGACGGGCCCCTACCTTCCCAGTTCCGACCTGACAGTGAACTAAACCTTTATTAAAAATGACTTTCAACAAAGGGACGTAATTGTTGGAAATAATGCAAAAATGCACGTTATAACAATGCTCTTTAAAAATGTGTGTCAATAATATACTTTGAAACAGTGGACTAATCCTTTATTTAAAATGTGTTTCAACAGAGGGACGTAATTGTTCGAAATAATGCAAAAATACATGGTGTAACTTGCGTACCAATAATAAACTTTGAAACAAATTGAACCTTTATTTAAAATTATTTTCAACAGAGAATCGTAATTCTTGGAATTAATGCAAAAATACTTGGTATAAGAATGCTCTTTAAGAATGTCTGTCAATAATGCACATAAAATCCAAGGGGTTATATTAAAAATGCCTTTGAACAAAGGGACATTGTAGTTAGAATTAACGTAAAAATATACGGTATAACAATGCTTTTTAAGAATCTGTCAATAATATACTTTTAAACAATGGTCTAAACCTTTAAAGAATAACATTAAACAAATGGAAGTAATTGTTTGAAATATATGTAAAAGTATGGGTTAGAGCGCTTATACACTGGATTAACGCATTGACTATCTTTCTTACATTAGCGTAAATAGTTCTTCTACTGGGACATTCAAACAATTCTAATTCATTACGGTCTCTGCAACTGCCGAACCGAATCTGAATTTTTACTTCCTTGGTAAGGAGTATAAAGAACTAATGTGATCCCGAAAAATTTCGGGGCCAAATTTCGACGAAAAAACCGATTTTGACTACCTCTAAATTTACTTTTAAGAATTTTTTCGATACATCTCATCGCACGCTAGCATGCACGTTCATATAAATCCTACTGCAACTCATTTTGACCAACGGTGAGTTATTTTGACCAGATTTTCCATGCCATCCGTAAGTACGTACGTATGTATGTAACTCGCATAACTCAAAACTATTGGCCGTAGAATGTTGAAATTTTATATTTAGGATTGTTGTAACATGTAGTTGTGCACCTCCCCTTTTGGTCGCAATCGACTGGATAATTTTTCGACTGGATAATTAATCGACTGGATAATTTATCGACTGGATAATTTATCGACTGGATAATTTATACTACAAGATCGCCCAAAAGATTCGAAATACATTATGCTCTATGGGCCGAAATTCATTAAACTCGCTCATCTCAAAAACTATTAGACGTAGAATGTTGAAACTTTATATTTAGGATATTCGTAACATCTAGTTGCGCAATTCCCCTTTCGGTTTCATTCGACTGGATAGTTTATCTACGGAGCCGCCCAAAAGATTCTAAATACATTACGCTCTGTGGGCCGAAATTCATTAAAGCGTATTTTGGATGTATTAGGCTATTTCAAAGACACAGAAGTGATATATGCTGTTAAGGGTTACAAAATGAATTTCTCCATCAAAAAGGTATCTTTTTCATTTATAGTTCTGCTACGGGAACAGTCAACAGATTTCCAATTCTTACGGCCAATGGCAATTTTAGGGACATCATTCATTTCAAGCACAATACAGTCCTACCATATAGTTAAATGATGGTCCAACCACGGTCAGGTGCCTCCCTCAAGAATTGCGCCAAAAGTCACCAAGCTTGGCGACTTTTGGTGTACGTGTGTATATATTTAAATCTCAAGTCCCAAAAACTATTAGTCGTAGAGTGTAGAAATTTCATTTATAAGATTGTTGCGACATCTAGTTGTGCATCTCGAATTTTGGTTCCAATCTACTGGGGAGTTTATTTATAGGACCACCCAATTTTTTGTTTTCACTGATAGAGAGCTATGCTACTCTTAAGTAATATGGGCTACCTTTAATAAATATATCACAGTTTTACAGGGACTCTCATAAGAAATACATTATATTGGCATCTCTGTATAACCATTGACCCGATTATAAAAAAAAAAAAAATTCTCAGATAGAAAATGCTGTACTATTCCTGAGTATCATAAGATAAAATTCATGCAGACCGTATAAATATTTCTTTTACAGGAATAGTCAAAATAATTCAAATGCAATATGATCTATGAGTATCTCTGTAACTAATGAACCGATTCTCTAACTTTTTTCACCAATAGAAAGTTACCCTATTCCTGAATGTTATACACTGCCCTACATGCAGATATTGATACATAATTCTTTTTCAGGGAAATTGGCAAGAATTACATTATGCTCTGTGGGTATCTGTGTAACTATAGAACTGATTCTTAAATTTTTTTCACTAATAGAAATTTACATACAATATTCTTGACAAGAATACAATATTCTTGAGTATTATATGATATACAGGGTGTCCAGCCTTAATGTGACCCAATAGCTAATTCCCGAACCGTTCGGTTTAGATATGCACTTCCAATTTGAAAAATGTTTTTAAAAAGGTAAAGAATGTTTTTACGTGCTTTTCGAACCAAAAAACCCATTTAGAAAAAAATTACAAAAGTTAAATTTTTATACGGTCCCCAGGTCCTATCACTTAAATTTAGGAAAAGATGCAGTACACAAAAACAAAGTAAACACAAAATGTTTGATTTTATTAAGATAAAAACTGACCGAGTTATGCCTATATAAAGTTGAAGCATCTGAATTGCTCAGAAAAGGGGGTCGTATATAAATTGAATTTAGAGAACAGTAATTCGCTATCTACAGAAAGAGAACAAAAAAATCATTAATATTAAAACATAAACATCATAGATTGACAATTTGTATTGCTGTATGGCAAACAATAAAAGTTAAATTAAGGAAATACAACTTGTACCGAAAAGTTTAAAACAGCTTGTTTTAACAAATAGTAGCAAAGGAATACAGGATTTGTCGTTCAAATTATAGCATAATGTGGAATGATGCGCCAATCATGAATCAGGGGCTTTATTATATCAGAATGACCAAATTAACTTAAATAATGTTCAAAATGACTGCCTTCCGCAGAAATGCAGTACCGAACCCGCGTCAGAAACTCCGCCTGTAGCTTCTGCAACATAGTTGGTGTCACAGACCTGCATGCCATTCTGATTCGATTGAGTAAATCGGATTTACTCGTGGATTCACGTTCGTACACGTTGCTTTTCAGGAAGCCCCAGAGAAAGAAATCCAGAGGACTTAGGTCGGGTGATCGCGGGGGGCCACTCCTGTTGACCTCCGTAGCCGATTATTCGAGTGTCAAATGTCTGCGCCAAAAATGTACAAGGTTGCGCAGATTTGTGTGCGGGTGCACCATCATGCTGGTACCACATGCGTGACAAATCCCGTAAGGAAACTTCATCTTCTAAAAAATCGGCTAACGGTCCAGATAAAATTTCCGTGTATGATTCTGATGTTTTAAAGGTCCATCGAAAAAAATTGGGCCAATTAAGGTGCTCTTCCATATTCCGCTCCACACATTCACCGACCATGGCTCACTGGGATATATACAGGCTGTCCAAAAAGCTCCGTTTTTCCGTACGAGTAAATTTTCGCTTCTTCGCCGATTTGTCGCTTTTACCCAATGTATCACTGTTGCCATCTCTGCCGGAGAAAATATGCCTAAAATCAAAGCTAAAAGTATCCAGGAATGGATAGCAATGGCAGCATTCGTAAACGCCAAACGAGTTGCACTCGTGCAACGAGTTTATCTTGACGATAAGGATATGCACCGTACGTATGTAATATGTACCACACCGTCGATTTTGAGTAGGAACAAGCCTTGCTAATATCCTGGACACTACTTTCAGGATAGCCAGGGCATATCCTAGAACATCCTCAGCGGGTATCCGCAAGCTTGAAGGTGTGGCACGAGACAAGGGAATACGTCTATGACAACTCCGAGTTCTATACAAGCGTTGAACAGCACGGGCAATTGTACAATAAGATGGACGTCTTCGACTGGGAAATTTAATCATATAATTAATATAATAAAGTCTTGCCGCCTCTCTCTTATTTCGATTACACTGCCCATGCAACAGTACCATTTCGCAGTATTCTTCATTTGTATACATCTCGTTCTCCTGTACTAGAATTCGTAATATTAGAATACGACTGTGTGCAATTGCAAGCGACTACACAACAGATTTTTAACGTTCGCCATGATCAGTACCGCAGCAAATCAGTGTGAAGCCGCAGGCAAATAAGTCTATTTTTTTGGAACTGCTTTTGAAAAGTTTTCTTAGTCCAAAATATTTTATTTTATCTATGTTTTACACGTACACAGAATAAATTTTATTTCTTAAGTACTCAATTATTGTAATATTAACGTAATGTATGTACTTTTAAATTTAAAAACGATTTACATAAGAGTGACGTGCAAGAGCGAAAGTTTCGAGGCAGAGTTCCAATTAATTTCACTTTGGAGACGATCCCTTACTAGCTTCTTGAAATTGGCCGAGAAAATGGATGAAATGTATGATTTTCAAAGTTCCATAACTTGGTCAGTTGTTATCGTAATAAAATGAAATTTTTTGTGTTTTCTTTGTTTTTGTGTACTGCATCTTTTCCTAAATATAAGTGATAGGACCTGGGGACCGTATAAATATTTAATTTTTGTAATTTTTTTTCTGAATGGGTGTTTTGTTCGAAAAGCACGTAAAAACATTCTTTACATTTTTAAAAACATTTTTCAAACTGGAAATGCATATCTAAACCGAACGGTTCGGGAATTAGCTATTGGGTCACATTAAGGCTGGACACCCTGTATATATCTTGAGTATTCTTGAGTATTATTCTTGACTGCCTTTCATGCATCCAGCGTAAATAATTCTTTAACAGGGACATTCAAAATAATCACAATAAATTTACATGCTATGGCTATCTTTCTAACTATTAAACCGATTCTGAAACTCTTCTCACTGATAGAAAACCACTGAGTACTTTAGACTGCCTTTTTATGAATATATCATAAATAATTCTTTAGAGGGACACGTAAGTATTACACTATGCTCTGTGGGTATCTCTGTAACTAGTGAGCCGAATCAAAAACATTTTTCTCAATAGTAGAAAGTTTAAATAATTCTTTTACAGGCACACCCACACAATAATTCTAATACATTAAGCTGTAAGGGTATTTCTATAACTTCTGAACTGATTCTAAAAATTTTTTCACTGATAGAAAGCTACACTATTCCGGAATATTACGGTTACCTTTCGTGCATATATCACAAATAGTTCTTTTACAGGGATACTCATACAAATTACATTATGATCTCTGGAACTAATGAGCCGATACAAAAACTTTTTTCACTGACGGAAAGCTAAACTATTCCTGAGTAGCATGAACTAAAATTCATGTATATATCGCAAAAGATTCTTTTAAAAGGACACTCATATGAATGCGATCTACTTGTATGTTTAACTAATGAATCCATTCTAAAAATTTTTCACACTACATATTCCTGATAGCTACACTATTCCTGAGCGTTATAGGTTATCTTTCATGCATATAGCACAAATAGTTCTTTTACAGGGATACTCAAATCAGCCTAATACATTCCGCTCTAAGGGCATGCTAGTAACTACTGAAACGATTTAAAAAATATTCTCATCAGCAGACAGGTGCAAACTGAAACTCAACTGGGACAATGTGCTGTCCTTTTATAGATGTACCAGAAGCTAGCAGAAATTTCTCGAACTATCCTCATAAAGCGCCAATTTGGATTACGTCATAGGAATACAGT
The DNA here is from genome assembly GCA_038373885.1 of Cheiracanthium punctorium. Lineage (NCBI taxonomy): Eukaryota > Metazoa > Arthropoda > Arachnida > Araneae > Cheiracanthiidae > Cheiracanthium > Cheiracanthium punctorium. The sequence goes on from JAWZYV010007621.1 coordinate 192,670, forward strand.
TGAATCACTTATCTATTACGTAATATTAATGCAAGAAAACTAACTTTACATACTTTTAAACCAACTGTTACCCATTGGAAAAAACCCGCCAAATGTCCGGAATGTCGCCAAGCTAGGTCAATTTTGGCGAAATATCGTCAATTTGGAGCCAAAACTAATTTTCCAAGGGTGAGGTCACCTAAGCCTCTTAGCACGAATATTTCTCGAGATTTAGAAAACCCTGTGTTAACCAATGGCAAAACCCAAAATTCCGTATCTTCCGTTTTAACTAGCCAATTGTGATGCAACAAAATGGAAAATGTAATTATTTGACCTGCAGAATACGAATTTTAAACTAGTTCAAACCTCAGAATAACCCTAAAATTTCGAAACAATATATCACAAATAGTTCTTTTACAGGGATACTCATACGAATTACACTACGATCTCTGGAACTAATGAACTGATTCTAAAACTTTCACTGATGGAAAGCTGCACTATTCCTGAGTATTATAGGCTACCTTTCATGCATTTATCACAAATTTACAGGGATACTCACACGAATAAGATTCTGCTCTAAGGGCATCTATGTAACCACTGATCCGATTCTAAAAAAAATTCCAAAAAATGATAGAAAGCTACACTATTTCTGTGTAACATAGCTAAAATTCATACATATATCACTAACTAGCAGCATGGCCCGGCGTTGCCCATGCAATGGAAGGGAAATGCCCATTGACCTTATATAGAGATTGTAAATGGAAGGAATGTGAATCCTCACGCTTCAATGATAAAAAAAGGACATGGAACTTCCCGCTGCAACTAAATAAAAAATGAAGTAGGCACCTGATAGCGTACAGAGGTTACTGAGAATTAGACGTGGCTAGGCTTGAATGTGAATCCTACCGCTACAATGATAAAAAAAGGACATGGGACTTCCAGCTGCAACAACAACAACAACAAAAGAACACGGCACCCGATAGCTTACAGAGATTACCGGGAATTGGATGTGGCTAGGCTTCTCCCCTTCTACTAGTCTGTGTTCTAACAATCTTTTATCGCTAATACCTAAGCAATTACAAAAACAAATAGAATCCAGTCGTTGGTATGAGATTGTAAAGGGAAGGAATGTGAATCCTCCCGCTGCAATGATAAAAAAAAAGGTACACGGGACTTCCCGCAGCAACGGAAAAAAAAAAAGAAAGAAATGAACAGTGGACTTGCCAGCGTACAGAGGTTCCCGAGAATTGGACGTGGCTAGGTTTCTCTCCTTCTACCTGTTGTGTTCTAAAAGTCATTTATCACTAATACCTGCACACCTCATAAACTAATTATTTTTTATTTCAAATCCAGTAAGAATCACTGGAGGCAAATCATTGGGCATATATACAGTAGATAAGAACTTAAATAATGATAGATGAATTAAAAATCCAGGTTTTTATAATTATTTTATTAAAAATCCAGTTTTGTTTACATGTAATATTCGCAGTGGGTTTAATTTATTTATAAATATTTTATGAGGCTCTAATTATTTAGTAACTATCTTCTCGAGGAATTGATAATCCATGTAAAATACTATCTTCAAATTCTTCAGGAGTCATACTTCCTAATGCAACGATTTCAAATAAATCCCGCATGTTTATTTCTGACGGATTCTCCTTTTAAATGCTAGAACGACGTTGAGAACGTAAACCATATGAAAAAAGAACACCGTCAGTTGTCTTGGCAACGCTTCATCCCAACTTGCACATCACACCTCACACGAAAGGGGGGAAATTTGCTGTTTCTTCAATCACGGAAGGAAATTTTAACCTGTGAAGTTTTCAGAAAAAAAAATCATATAAAAAATCTTAATAAACATTTCTGCACGGTTCAAAATTTAAAAGAGGGAGAAAAAAATGTTTAATCAGCTGTAAAAAGATGGAAAATGTTTGCCCGTTAAGTTTTTCGATGCGACAGTTTTAAAATAGCATATTTTTAAAAGCAGTACACTTTCTTCGAAACAGGATTTCCTTTAAAAAATTCCCAAAAATCGGCAAATGTAAGTACGATTTTGTAACAAATTGTATTTGAAAAAGAAAAAACTGTAGTTTCCGGTGATATAAAAAATATAGTATTAGGACAGAAATTTAGCTCGCGATAGCGTAAAATGCGAGAAAAATGGCCAAAAACCTTACAAAACATAAAATAACTCAAAAACTATTAATCCGATTAATTTCATTTTTACGGCATTAGCTTTCTCTTATCCTATTTAGTCAGCGTGCCAAATTTGGTCCAGATCCGTCGAAATGTCTGGACGCGTATAGCGAACAAACAAACAAACAAACTCTTCTCTTTTATATATATAGAAGATTGTTTTACAAGAACACTCAAATGATTTATATTCCGATCTACTTGTATATCTGTAACTTACTAAATCGATTCTAAAAATTTTTTCACACTGCACTATTCCAGTGTATTATAGGCTATCTTTGATGCATTTAGCACAAATAGTTCTTTTACAGGGACTCAATAAAATTATTCTAATACATTACGCTCTACGGGCATTCCAATAAATACTGAACCGATTTTGATACGAAATCTTCTGAACCGAAAATTTTCCTTTGATAGAAAACTGCATTATTCCTGAGTAATACAGGCTACCTTTCATACATATATCAGTTTTTTTTTTTTTTTACAGGGTCAGTCATAAGAATTACATTACGGTCCATGACCATCTCTGAAATTACTGAACCGTTTCTACAACTTTTTCCACCGATGGAAATCTACACTATTCCTGAATATTATATGCTACATTTCATGCATAAAGTAGTTGTTTTACAGGCACACTCATAGAATTAAACTACACTCAATAGGTATCTCTATAACTACTGAACCGATTTGAAAAATATCTTCACTGATAGAAAGCTGCACTATTCTTGAGTATTGTAGGCTAATTTTTACCCATATAACATAAATGCTGTTCTTTTACAGGAACACTTAAAATAATTCTAAAACATCACGCTCTATGGGTATCTCTGTAACTAGTAAATGGATTCTTAAACTTTTTTCAGTAATTGAAACCTACACTAATTCTGAATATTATAGGCTACCTTTTATGCAGACACCATAAATAGTTCTTTCACAGAGACACTCATGAGAATTACATTATGCTCCATTTGCATCTCATTAATGACTGAACCGATTCTAAAACTTTTTCCGCTGATAAAAAGCTACACTATTTTTGAGTAATATAGGCTACCTTTCTAGCACATATCACAATTTTACAGGGACACTCATAAGAATTACATTATTCTCGATTGCCATCTCTGTAACCACTGAATTGAGTCTAAAAATTTTGTCACTATTAGAAATCTACACTGTTCCTGAGTAACATAAGCTAAAATTCATACACAAATAGTTCTTTTACTGGAACAGTTAAAAGAATTCAAAACATCATACTTTATGGGCATCTCTGTAACTGATGAATTGATTCAAAAACTTTTTTCACTGATACAAAGCTATACTATTCCTAAGTACTATAAGCTACCTTATATGACATTTTTACACATACCTATACATCACATTTTTCCAGGGACATTCATAAAAATTACATTATGCTCTACTGACATCTCTGAATCTCTCTCAGTCGATTCTGAAGATTTAATCATTGATAAAAAGCTACACTACTTCTGTGTAACATAAGCTAACGGCACTCTTTGACTATTCCACTAAAAGTTTTGCACAAATATGTAAAGAGATACAGTATGAATTGTTGTCTACTTTAAAAATCTGAAAATCTATTCATTCTCTAATTTTTAGCAATTTTCAGCTCCATTGAATATTGAGAGTCAAAAATATAAATCATTTGAATGATACAAACTTTTGTAATGCAAGTAACATGTCATTAGTGTGTAGATGTTGCATTAGAGTTTGTGTAGTGTATGAATAGTGTAGATGTTGCATTAGAGTTTGAGGGGAACATTGGAATTAAGAGTTCATTTCACATGGCTTCCCGAGATCACATAGCTGAACTTTTTTTTCACACATAAAATGATTTGCTCTGCATAAGCATTGATATATAAGAGGGAATGCTCTCAGCAAAGCGAAATGGGTAGAATGGAAAAAGTTTCCAGAAGTGCACTCCCAGAGAAAGAAGAGCATTCATTTGCAATGACGTGAATAAGCTTTCTGGAAATGCGAGGAATTTGTTTATGAGTGTGTTTGTGGGAATTTTTCTGATCGGGAAGATACTTATATGCAGGGAATAGCCCCAGCTATTAAATAATTGAGCATTTTAATCAATTGTTTTTAGTTAAGTAACTGAAGCTTTTGCCTGCAAATGAAATTTGACATTCTGATGAAAGCGTGATTGTGATGAAAGCAAGTAAAATTTGGTATTGTGGTATTTTGTAACTCAAACAATAAATGTTGAATATTTATAAAATTTTGAATAGATTTGAAAAAAATGCTGTAAATTTTGATGAAACCAAGATTTGAAATTGAATGACGTATTTTAAAAGTAAAATTAAAAATATTTGTTGGATTTAAAATTTTTCAATAAGAACCTTAGAACCTACTAAACGATAAGTAATCCTACATTAATACAGGGTGGCCATAATTAAACTGCACATGTTCAAGGGGTGCTGGAGAGAAAACTACTGGGAATATTCCAGTGAAATTTGGTATCTACACGTTTCAGAACATGCGCAAGTCAAATATGAAAAAAAAAAATCACCATTTTTGCCCGATAGATGGCACTGTATCGTATTTCAATGCTTATTGGTGGCATATATGCAAATTTTAAGCTCATCGAACAGTATAAAAACAAGACGACATTGAGCAATGGTCAATCATAACTCTGAATAAGAAGGAACGTGCATTTGTTAGTGAAGATATTCTATCAGAATGGTAGCAGTTATTCAGCTACTCTGAAAGAATACCAAATGAGTGTTAATGAGAATAAATAATGGCTTAATTGTTTTCCACAGCGTCTTTATGAATTGTTTAATTTGAGATTTTAAATTACGTTAATTTTTGATTACATGATAGTGTAAAAATTTAATTACTGAAGCGAACTGTATTGAATTTTGATAAACTGTAAATGATGTTTTATATTGTTTATATGCCTCTTAGAATGTCATTATGCTCTGTGTATTGGTTTTGGAAGTTGTATATGCCACCGGGGAGCGTTGAAATATGATACAGCGCCATCTATCGGTCGAAAATGGCGATTTTTTTTCATATTTGACTTGCGCATGTTCTGAAACGTGTAGATACCAAATTTCACTGGAATATTCCCAGTAGTTTTCTCTCCAGCACCCCTTGAACACGAGCAGTTTAATTATGGCCACCCTGTATATATCCTTTTGTAGTTTTGACAGAAGATACTACGTGTTTTTGTTGTTGTTGTTGTCGTTTGTTTAATTTAGCATGGAGTGTCAACGAATCTGTTGTTTCTATGGTGACTCTCAAGTTGAAAGTAATAACAATCAAATTAGCTACTGCATGGAATAATGTAGAATGATATACTTTCATTTTTCAAGCAGAAAAATTTCAGAATGCTGCATATTCTGTCGGCAGTACCACTGCATCGAAAATGCATAGTACACATGTATACCGCTGGGTAATTTGAAAGACTTGTGCAGAAGAAATGAAATGCAAAATAGACAAAGTAATCCTTTAAATCAGAGTACTTTTAAAGATTAATGTTTTAATTGTTTCGTATTGATGTGTGTATTTTTATTTTAAGAACTTTAAAATTTACCTAAGTTTTTGTTTGGCTGAGCATTTAAAAACATAAGTAACAACAATGGATACTGTTTCTAAGGTAACTAAATGAAAATGTTAAAATTGGAAAATGAAATTAATGATTGTTTGATATTATTTTTATGTAATGTGCTTAAAAGTGGATTAGTTAGTTAAATACAAACAAACTTTGACACAAATAATAATGATAATAATAATAATAACAATCATGATCAAGATAGTTTCGCAAACATGAAATGCTGAATTAGAGGCAAAGATATAAATTATTTAAGAGACAAACAGATAAATAAATAAATATATATACTTTTTTCATTCGCATTAGTTTTTTAATAGTCTCTATTCCTGTATGAAGAATGAGTACTTCAGCTTTAAACTTTTAAGAATGCAATGCGAAACTTTTTTGTAGATTTTATTTGTTTTCAAGCTGAAATAATTACTTTTAAATGTATTTGCTTCTATAAATTCCTATTTATCAAACTTTATTTAATTTTCTTTCTATTATTAATTTAAAAGCTATTTTACTTTATTCATATGAGTACTGGGATTTTGGCAAGTAGAAATTAAGATTCAGATGGTTTCATGAAACTACTGAAAACATTAACAATGATATATGTATGATTATGTACGACAAGAAGTGGAAATAATTTCATTTCTTTTGGGCAAAACCCACTCAAAAAATGTCACTTCTTTTAGATTCCTTTACCTTAATCTGGCAGAACCTATTATCTCACTTCCTGGAGAAAACCAGGGCTTAATTTGCATAGGAGTTCAGCTCCTGTACTTCTTTCTTTCAGGATGAATTTTTACATATTTGACAAAACCCAGTGGAGCTCATGAATATTGCGCACTGGAGCCCACTAGTACATTTAGTTGAAATTTCCTCCCATTTTCACACACAAACTGATTTTTGCAGGCAGATCTATCAGGACTCATTTCGACTCAAACAGATTTGAGAGTGCTGAGACCAACAGATTTTGTGTACGATTTCTTTATGCTAATTTCGAACTATTTCATTTCATTTCATTTTACTGTTCTTTGAAATAATAAAAATACTTTTACGTGGAAAAATCTTTGAATTGTCATTATTTTAATAGAATTACTGCCGATTTCCATATTGCAGGGGTTACAGGGGTTTACAGTACAACACTGAGAATGAACATGAACTCTCGAGAATATTAGGGCTCTGGCACTTTTTTTGCTAGATATTAAGCCTTAGAAAATCACCAGATGAAGAACTTTAATAAGTTAACCTGGAAATTTTTTTGTGATCCTCGGCGTTTTCTGGATGTTTCCATTTTTTCCATTTTGAAAGTGCATAAGTGTGCAACACCTATATGTTGCTATTGTCAGCTATGCTATATAAATGCGTGTGTACATTGTGCATACCATGTAAACAAAACTTACTAATGTATGAATCCTTCATATGAAGGCTAAAGTAAATTACTTTTAGAAAATTGACAAAAACAAAGTTATACATCGTTTGAAACAAAAAATATTGATTATAACATAACCTGTTTGAAATTATAAAATTTAACAGCTTTTGAAATGTAACATCTAACTTTACTTAAGCTCTTGAATTCAGAATGTTATTAAAAAATAACAAAATAGAAGGATTTCAATTTTTGAATCTCATTCATATATAGATATAATCACAGGTCATAGCCGAGGGGTGGGCCTTAAGGGCATGGGCAACCCCCGAAATTTTACATTTTTGTAATTGGATGTCAATAAATTAAGCATTTTTTTTTTTTGAGAATTCTACATTTTTCTTCTTTTGAGCACCCTAGAAATTTTTTTCTAGTTATGAATAATGTTAATTTCCTGCTTAGTACTGCAGGGCAGATTTGTGGTACTCAGGAGCTACAACTTGGAGACCTTTGGCCTATAGAGATGAAAACCTTAAATGGAGAGGGTTTGTTTTTTTTTTTTTGCAAGATACAACAAGGATATTGTTATACTTTAAGTAATATCTGATTTTTGTAATAACATTTGACTGAATAATTATAAGAAAACATGAGATGACCATACACTTTTTTCTTCAAAAGTCCTAACTGAAAACTATCAGCCTTGCTAATTTTTACAGTTTTTAAGGAATTTTTTGATAATATTTTGTTTGATTAAAAAAAATGAAGGTTGCTAGTATATTTCTACTGTTGCTATTTCAAATGAATTCACAAATAAACTTTAGAATAAATAAAATAAATTTTATTTACAAAGTGAAACAATGTTTAAAAATTTACAGTAACATTCAAGAAGTCACGTATGTAAGTCCAATTTTCAGAACTCAGTTGATTGGCTAAAGAAAACCCAAATTCAGAAGTTGTATCTACTTCCGAGTATAATAACAGTCTTTTCTGTAGTTCCTGTGTAAAATATGGAAGAGTATTAGCAAAAGCAGGTTAAAGTTAATAATAAAGCTATGCAAATAAGCACATATATTTCTCATATAAATTACAATGAGTGAATTGATCATTTGTTTTATTTTTTTTCTTGGAGAAACTTAAAAAATACAATACTATACAAATTTGTTCAAAATTAGTGTTAAACCTCAAATCTTTTCAACAAGGGAAAAAAAAAAAGAAACAATCTATTAGAAGATAAGATCTGCTTTTAATACACACAAAAGTTTTTTAAAAAGTGTGTGCGCGTAATCTTTATGTGCGGTTGAAGTAAAACTTCTTTGACATTTATGACACATATCACTGAAATGATTAAACTTTAACTCAAAATAAATATCATATTATAATTTAATTATATTTATTATTCATATACTTTACAAAGATTATATAAATGTTATATTTATATTATTCATTGGAAATAGGTACTTGAATGTCATCGTAATTTTTTATGTAAGATTTTATAGGTTTGTGGTAACTATAATGTGAAACATAAATTTTACTCTCTAAATTTGCTCATTTTCTTGAAAATACAGTATCTATCATTGTACCGAAACGCGTTGTTGATTGAAGTCGAGAAGTATTAATAGTTAGACCAAATTTTTCTTTTAAGAAATCAACTAACGGCTGAGATTCTTGAAAGCGAAAATTAACATTAAAATCTTCAGTAAGAATCATTGGTAATTCAAGATAATTACTTAGAATTCAGGAAGTGTCCATGTTGTATTATTATAGTAGCAACAACGGCGTTATCCAACTTTCTAAGAGAAGTGTCCCTTCCTATAAATTTACCTTCGTGGGATCGAAGAAGGATCCTCTAACTGTGTTCTTAAACGAAAATTTCTCAATGCTGTTTAGTTTCGTTTGCAGCCACTGTCCCTTTAATTGTAGTGTTCCATCCCCTTGTTCTGTCTGGAAGTTGGGTTAGAATCCAGGAAAAGTGTTCTTAAACTGATGTTTTCATCTACTGTTTCGGTTCGATTGCAGGCAGGAAATGAGGAATTTTTTGCCATACAAAATGTATATTCTTCACTACATTATCACACACACAGATACATATATGAGTTGCAGTAGTCGTAACCCCCCCCCCATGAAAAATTTCTGGCTACGCCCCTGGTTGGATGTACCTTCAAAACGCTTATTGATGTCTCAAAGATACGGCTCTTGACTGTTTTTCACGCTGTTTCTTTCCCTAACAGTTTCCGCGTATTTTTACAGGATGAATTCGGGGAACGGCGAAAGCAGGTCGAAAAGGTAGATTTTTCAATGGTTCTTCTTTTTTGGAGCGCGCTTGGCGTGGAGTATGACATATACGTCGCTTCCTTTACTGAGCGTTACTTCCGTCAGAAAAAATCTGAGTTTCTCCCTAGTCTCCACTAAAGAAGTTTTACTTCGAAAAAATCTTTGCCGTGACTCTGCCTTTGGGTGCCCGGAACTTATATCCCCTAACACTTCTACACCGTATGAATGTGAAACGATATTATTTAATTAAAATAGCGAAATTTTATGCCAACACTACGAAATATATACAGGCCCATTACTGTCAAATAGTGCTGGCCCAGTACATTTTAAGCAGTACCACGCCGCTAACTTTTCTGTGCATGTCATAAGCTTTGGTTTCCAAGGAGGAGTGCCGATCTGAAGCACAACGCGTCACGTGACCGAAATGCAAAAATTGAGAGCGCACAGCGTTTACCTGGTTTCCCAGAAAAGAGTGAAGACGCGGACCTTGGAGCGTGGATATTGAATGGGAAAATTTAGAAATACCTTTTTGATTTCGGTGATGTGGAGTTATGGTCATTTGCATGCCTTGTGGATATAAAGCCCTGTAGGAATCAATAGTTGAATAAAACAAATAAGAGTTTCAGGAACATTTTTACATTTATGAGGCTTTCTTAAACGAATTTGTGTAAAATTCTGTTAGATTTCTTTATTCTCCTAAAAAACAAAATCTCACTTAATTTTACTGTATTTATGGAATAACTGACTACTACATGGAAATTATAAAAAGTAAATTAAATATAAGCAGAAAATATTTTCTTTAATAATTTTCAGACATCTGTGGTTCATAGGAAGCTACAATAATTTTCGAACTCAGACGTTTGATAAATTTCGAATCATTTATATGTAGTTTAGATTATACTCTTTAAGTTCAAAGCAACACTACTACATTCATTTTATACCTGATTTCAAGGCAGATTATATGGATACAGTACTTGAATGCAACCTAGCATGTAGGGGAAGTTGGAGTACAATGAAACATGCTATCTAAAATCAATAGGATTTATCGAAGAAAGTTGTAACTCTCACACCTATTATACAAATGTATCTTTCAGATACTGATGTGATTTGGAAACAATCGTATTTTTTACAAGAGATATAGAAATTTATTGGATTCTCACCACTGAAAGTAAATTTCGTTGCTAAAAGTAACTTTATTTTACCTCCATGTTCTCATATATATATATATTATTTATTTTTCAAATATCGTGATCACTATGGTGTGGTCTTCATACGCCCAAAGCCATAATTAAAAAAATATATATATTAGGAATTAGTAAAAATTCATTTAGTTAGTAGCCTCAGTTTGGGGTAAAATTAAACACTTATAGATGGGGTCACACATCTTCAGACTCTGAAGATGACGACAATCCAGAGTGTCTTTCAACTAACAATCCGAACAGTACAGATTATAAGCTATTCTCTTATAGCATGCATGACACAAGCAGTATCGCTCTAAATAATTATGTTTTAGTTGATTAAGGTCAACTTAAATGTAAAGATATGTACTCTGTTGGGGGATATAATAAACTTAAATCAAATGGAATGCGAAGTTCTGTGCTTCAAACGACTGAGTCCAAACTTCAAATCTGTGCGTTCTTTGGAAACATACATTTTTGAAAAACTCAAATTGTATCGGAACTACCACCTCCTACAGAGGTACCAGGTGGTACAGAAAGGAAATCAGAAATTCTAATTTTTGAAATTGGTTCAAATAAATTTAATATAAAATGAAAAACTATAGGCTAGCCTCTTATAAAAGTATTATGTTTTCATCTTGATCTGTAACAGTTTGATTAAATTTATTTTTTCCATTTAAATTTCATATCTATGTCTTACTAATGTTTGATATAAATCTACATAAAACATACATGCTCAAATTTGAATTTTGACTCACATTATTTGAGTGTTTGTGGAGTGTTATTAAGTGTTTCATTGTACTTTGGTATTTGGGGTACAGTGAAACACTGACAGACATTTAACTTTTGTAATTTTTTAAATATGAAAAATCTATTTACTAAGTCATAGAAATTCATTTAGATGGGGGAAAGAGTAGACTAAAAATGTCCATGTGTTTCATTTTTGTACATACAAATTTGTGAATAGGAAATAAATAAATACATTTTGTTTCATTGTACCCCAACTTCCCATACACATTTTGAATAAATCTGCATTATATTTCTCTTTTTTTTTAATTTCCAGAAAAACTAATTTAGGAGAAGAAACCCAAATTTGAAACAATAGTTTAGGAACATTGTACCTAGCATTGTTTCAGAAAAATTCAAAAATATAAACTGAAATATAAATACTATATAAATAATAAATTCTTTAAATTTTTAAAAGGATTTCACTTTTATGGAATGCTAAATCTCTAATTGTTCATATTAATTTTACACATGTATAATACATTTCAGCTGAATGCTATGTTTAAGTAGTAAATGTATTAGTCAAAATGAAGGCAGAAGCTGTTCTATTTTGATCATCCTTCGCGAGGATTTACATCTAGAAGTATTGGTATATAAATATGTACAAAGCAAGTAAGTTTATAATTCCAATTTTATTCAATAAGTCACTTTAATTTTTGTAGACAATAATTTTAAATTGATTTTTAATGAAAGTAAAAAAAAAAAAAAAAAAGCAAGTACGGGACTCGAACACGCAACCTTTCGCTCTGCAGTCAAAACCGATGACAAGGTGCCGTGACATGGTGCTGAATGCTATGTTTAAGTAGTAAATGTATTAGTCAAAATGAAGGCAGAAGCTGTTCTATTTTGATCATCCTTCGCGAGGATTTACATCTAGAAGTATTGGTATATAAATATGTACAAAGCAAGTAAGTTTATAATTCCAATTTTATTCAATAAGTCACTTTAATTTTTGTAGACAATAATTTTAAATTGATTTTTAATGAAAGTAAAAAAAAAAAAAAGCAAGTACGGGACTCGAACACGCAACCTTTCGCTCTGCAGTCAAAACCGATGACACGGTGCCGTGACGCACACGAAAAATGGTTTGAGTATATCAGTATAAATATGCAGTAATAAATCTTAAAGAATTCCCTGGAAAATACTCAAGCATTGGCGTTTAATTTTTACGGCATTCAACATCTTACATTAATATGCTTTTAGTATTATTTGACTTTACAAGGGGTCATCTAATACCTTTCAATATTTTATCAAAATCGGTGATCCCCATGTCTGAGATTTCACTTGTTCATCTCCTAGGAACAACAGAGTTTTTCCTTATCGGAAATATACAAAATAGGATTAGATCAAAACGTATCTTCCAGACTTTCAGGAAAGATAATCGCCTCCATCTTGTTTTGAACACAGTGTCCCGGTGCAGTGCTCAAATCCAAATATTTGGATATGGGCGCTGCCTCCGAAAGTGGCGATGTCCGATGCCAAACGCATGCGCAAAGCGGTGGAGCACTGAAATGGACCGTAAAGCGCCATGCTTCCAATTGGCATTCCTCCTTGGAAACCATATCTATAAACACATGGCAGTTAGCCGTTACTAGTTATATACTGGCGCATATGCACTTTTCAGACACTGGTACTACAGTGACTTCCAGACGATGGCAATCTACCTTGCTCCCGGTATACGGCACTTTGCCAGCACGATGGGTACCCGGCCGTCATTTTGCGGGCAGTAGTGTGTTTGCTGTGAGGTAGGGAGTAATGTCGACACCCAGGGAGCAATGTCAACGTTCCCAGGAACGAACGCCCGAGAGCTGTTCCGCAAATGAAGGTAAGAAGGAGGAAAAAGATACATCACTTCCTTTACTGAGCGTTACTTCCGTCAGAAAAAAAATCTGAGTTACTCCCTATTTGCGCCTAAAGAAGTTTTACTTCAAAAAGCATTTATAAGACACAAAAAATGTGTAAAATAATACTTTATCCAGAGGACATTTTTGTCAACCTTCCCCCTTTCGACTCTTTTTTTCATAAAATTTTATGTTGAAGAAAAAAGTTTGAAATCATCAATAAACAAGTACCAATCCCTCAAGAATAGAAAAATGAATAAAAAATTGTGCAAATCAAATATAAGTGTCAAAAATAAGATATTTTATCAATGAAATATTGAGCATTTATTTTAATGACATAAATGACTTCTTTGTTTGAATTCCAAAGGGCAAGCCTCATCACAGTTTACAGAATTAAAAATTAGTAAAAATAGTCCCATTAAAAAAAAAAAAACTAACACATTAATTAAACTTGCACACTATCACCAACAGCATACAAATTTTGATCAGATGCTTCAGCAGCCTTTCACCTGTTAGAAGTGATAGTCCATTTTTTTTTTTTTTTTTTTTAGGAGTGTAAGTAGAAATATAATACAAAACTTCAGAATTCCAGAATTTGACCAAAGTATCCAGGTAATAATCACCTCTGATTATTGCTTTTATGCATAAAACAAATGTAATGCTTATCAGAAACAGAGGTTATAGTGCATTAAAGCATTAAATGCACATTTCTTCATGCAAAACTTTTAGACCTTTAAACAGTAAGTCAGTGTGTATTTTAAGTATTAGATCATGCATCATTATCGTTTAAATTTTTTTTCGCTTTATAAATATTTTTACTTAAATATGCCTGAAATTTTCTTCCTTGCTCAGGTTTACTGAAAAATTAGCATATTACTTATACATGACTGGGGCTCCTGACAAGGCTCCTTATATGCTGTGATACATTTGTAATTTCTATATCTTAATTATCTTCTCACTATATAAACTATTACATTCATAATAAAAACATATAAAGCATTATTTAATACGGCGGATTTATTAGTTAAAAGTTTTTATTTGGGAATACCTTATTCCCCCGTACACGATATATATTTCGGTTACACACATAACCATCTTCAGTCGTTTCTGGATCTCTCACTAATGGCGGCTTCTTTTTATATCTTCTTCGTTCTTCTTCTTGAAAGTTCGGTGAATGACGTCATCCCATGATTGGTCGATTGTATGAAGCGCATCGTTGATGCTGCCATCTGTCGTCATTATTTCTAAGCTCTCACGAATGTAGGCATATATACTATTTTTAAAGTTGGCTATTTTTTTAATATTTTTAAAATCAATGGTAATGGGCTCTTTCAAAGCAAGACGGGCCAGAGCGGTACTTTGTTAAAGAAACAGTGAGAGATCCAGAACCGACTGAAGATGGTTATGTGTGTAACCGAAATATATATCGTGTACGGGGGAATAAGGTATTCCCAAATAAAAACTTTTAACTATTACATTCATTATGTTACATTTATGTTATTACTCAACCAATAAAACTGCACTGTTAGACTTGAATGCATTCAACCATGCAGAACAAAAAGACTGTGAAAGAAATTCTAATATACAAAGCAATACATAAATAAATAGGTATGGGAATCTCTCACTTTAAAAATTAAGACTAGATAGAAAATATTTCTAAAGTTTTTTACAATTTAAAAAAATTAAGAACATACCTTTTTTGACATCAAAACAACCGAAAGCAATTTCTTTTGATCCTTCGTATATTTGTCTGTTCTAAGAAATATAAAGTTATGAATATGGTGAACAGCCATCAAATATAACAGGGGACATCTTCTATGGTTTAAATACCCTGGAAAATAATAAATAGATAAACATCTACCAGAATGAAACAGATATATCTCTTTTTTAAATAATTTACAAATTATAATACTGAAGAAATAATATGAATTTATGCAGGGAAAAAAATCTTTGGTACATTTAAGTCTTACCAGATGACAAGGCTTTAAAGTATTCATATAGAATTTCTATATCTGTTTCTATGGGTTCCAAAAAATTATGCAGGGGAATGAGTAACTATAAATAAATGAAAAAAAAATGGACAGTTATAGAAAATTGAATTATTTAATGTATATAAAAAAATTACATTGTTTTATCTAAAAGTACACAAAAAATAGTGTGATCAGAAATTAGAAGGCTTTCATATTACAGTTTATTAAGAAAACAAAACTGTCAAGCGATAGTAAACTTCAAATTATTTCAGAATAGAGTAATAGAAATTTACATACATTATTTAGTGATAATCTCAAGAAACTTATCACAGGTAAATGCTCAGTAAAGAGCAGTTTTTTCCAATGACTAGGACAACTCTGCTGCAGGGGTATTGCCAAAAAATTACCAAAGATCTCATCCCCATATGACACAGCTTCAAACTGCATTAGCATTTCAAGGTACCTGCAAATGAAATAAATAAAGGATCGAATAAAAGTAAAAAATACAGGATTGCCATAGTAAATTTATGTTGAAAATAATTGTTTAAGTAGACTAAAGAGCAAGAAATAGTTGCAAAATTACTTGCCTCAAGCAGAAATTTAGTTTCAAAAATAGTTGCATCATGCAAAAATTTACTAACAAAGTAAATCTCTACTAAATCAATCATTAGTCTCTGTGTGTGTCTATGTATTTTGTTTTGTGGACAAACAACAGCATACACAGCTATCATATTTGGAGTACAGGTAGGTGTGCACATTCCTCTCAGAACTTTTTTTTTCATTTTTCTTATTCTTTTTAGTTTTTTATTGATTTAAATGAGTCTATCTATTAAAAAAGAGTATCATCAAATGCTGAAATAGTCAGCATTCACTTTACACAGCAATGTTAGTATGTTAGAGATATATCCATATTTCATGACAATTATCCAAACACAAAGCATATTTGTCACTTTTTTATGCAATTTTGATTCACCCTTATTTTTTTATCTATAATGCAGCTCAAATCCTCTGATTAGAGCCAACAATAACGCACAATAGCCGGCAGCTTCTACATAACAGTTTTTTCTCCTTTTGGAGCCACATAATATATCAACTCACAAAAGATAAGAAAAGTAAGAGTTTACTTTCTTTATTTCCTTCTTTTACAGTTATTAAATTTAATTTGTCTAATCAGCATTTTTTGAATGCAGACTATACATAATGAAGTCCTTAGGAATTAGTCAATCTCCTCTCTCCAAAAAAGTCCTTCTTATGAACAAATGTAATTCAAATTTGCTATCCAAGTGATTGACATAGTCCTTTAAAGTCGATTAGAAGTCACTTTCAATTGGATACTTCTAGTTCCAGTAGGGGGAGGGGATGATCATTAACATTAATAAAACATGATACATTCTGCTAGTGAAAAACTTTGAAAAGTCTTAATTTGATTGTAAAGTAAAAAAGAATTCATTACACTTTTGTTTTGTTTACATTTCATAAAAGGTGATGAAAAAGTAGTGTAACTGTTGAAACATCTATGAAATCTTATCTAATATTTTATCTTACGTCCATCATAATTTCTATTTGAAATTTTTGAAATTCCTTGGTTTCTTCTTAAAGCTAATACATATTTTGTAAGCAGTTTCAAAACCACTGATTGTGCAAATTAAGGAGCATAATTTGATATTACAGTTTGATATTTGTAACTCTTATTAGCATCTCTCTGTATAGTTGGCACCTCTTTCAGTTACTGAAGACAATTTTGTTGTATCCAACATTTTATGCTTGCAATTAAAGTTAAGAACATTGTAGAGTGCAGACAAATTTTCAACAAATTACCAATCCAAAATTGAAAGACAATAGCTTCATGCTTTATTTTAATTAAAAACAACTTGAGTGCACATCAAAAGCAACTATAGATTTGGAAGATGCAGTTGCACTAGATGCAACATTCAACAAGAACTAGATCTTCATAGATAATATGCTGTAACTTTCCATACTTCGATGATGAGGATAGCACTGTTTTAGAGAAACTCTCAGATGATGAAATAATTTTAATGACAGCAAAGAGATCAAGAAATTGTCTATGAGAGTGATGAATAAGAAACATTCCATTACTGACAATGCAAAATATTCAAGTAATACTATAAGATGTCCATCAACTACATCAAAATCTAATGCAACAGATTAAACTTTTGATTGCAAAGAAATAAAATATGTGTTGAAAGAAGTATAATACAATCTTTGTAAGTACATTTACATTTCTCCAATAAGTACATAAAAACAAGAGATAAACATTTTAACAATATTAATATATTTATACATAAATAATAAATAAATGAAAATATTAAATTTGAAAAATTA
The DNA here is from genome assembly GCA_038373885.1 of Cheiracanthium punctorium. NCBI lineage: Eukaryota > Metazoa > Arthropoda > Arachnida > Araneae > Cheiracanthiidae > Cheiracanthium > Cheiracanthium punctorium. Next base: position 210,153 of record JAWZYV010007621.1, read on the forward strand.
CTTTTATAGAAACATACATTTTAACCAGTGGAGTGTGCTTTAAATTTAAAGATGCTTAATTGTAAATTAAACTTATTATTACTAGTTGTTTTATTATTACTAGTTGCATACTATATGTAAATTACAGTGCAATGCAAGGCAAAAATATACGACTGCTGAAAGATTTCAGTCCCCCCTATAAAAATAAGCTAGTGATTAACTGTAATGATAATCAGTGATAACAATTAGACATAAGAAGCTTTCACAGCTAAATATTTCTTTACTTACATTTCATCAAAAGTGTTAATACCATTCCACTTTATTTTAGATAGTTTCAAAGTCTTCTGTTTAAATATAATAGAAATGCATTGAACCAACAATGTCTTTATTTTATGATCTCTGAATATGTCCTCATCTAAAAAAGGAAAGGGAAAAAAAAAGTAAATATTATTTTTACTCATAGAAAAAGGTATAGTATAATTAAGAAATCTTCAACTGTTATCATAAATATAAATACTGTACACCATAGGTTCCCAACGTGGGCGATAACGCCCCCTTGTGGGCGTTTGAGGCTTTCAGGGGGGACAGTAAAAATTAGGGGGCGTTGATATGGCGCGGAGGGGCGTGGGAAGATTAACCAAATATAGTCTAAAAAAGACTTAAAAATTACGCTGATAATATTTTAATAAAAATACTTTTTAATATAATTAAGTATGTGTTTTGATTGTTCTCTGAAACTGTTAATTTATTTATTTAGAAAGCAATAGTTTATTATCTATTACTTCGTATCATCAAAACCTCTGCTTGTCCTTATAACAGTTAAGCTAAAACTTTTATTCCTCTTTTTTAAATGAAGAAGAAATTCAGTAGCATTTCAATTCCGACAATATTCTATCTATTAATAATTTTTTTAATTTACTTCTTGTTTTCACCATGCATTATGTACTTGTTTCTCTAGAGTGTGTGTGGGGGGGGGGAGGGGGGGGGGTATTGAAATATTCACTAGAAAAGGGGGCACCAGTTCAGAAAAGGTTGGGAACCTATGCTGTACACTGATCAAGTAAAACTTTCTCAAAATTATGTGATAACACTCATCTTAAAGAATAAAACAATAATGATGTAGTATTTATTCTGTGATGCATTAAGATGGATCACAGAACTATAATTCTTTCTTTCTCACCTACCCACTTCAAAGTTACAGAAGATGAAAGCCACACTACATAAAAGAAAGTCAAACTTAATTTGATAATAAGCCTTGTCATTGATAATTCACATAAAATTTCCTTTTTACTAACTCATAAATTTATATAGCATTTATGTTCTATGAACTGGTAATGTTTTGTCATAAAGTAAAAATACCTTGCCTTTGTCTTTCTTGTTTTCTTGGATTATGGGGGCTTAGACACTTCTGCTTTATAGCATTTTGTACCAACACCAAATCCAGATTAGATTGATAGCGGCAGTTTCTGCCAAGGTTGTTAATTTCTACCACAGACTCCCAAGCAGATCATTTCTACCTCTTTCAGGAGCCAGACTCTTGAATAGTTCCTTTCTACCTCATTCAGGAGACGACAGATGGCAGCACTATCAATCGTAAGCGGGACTTCATAATTTTTAAGCAAATACCAAGCAGAAGACCCCAAGGCTTAGTTTTGCCACCCCCCAGAGGTATTGCTTTGTAAGGAACTTGGAGGACATTGTGACCATGACGTATTTAACATGCCCCAGTCACCATTAGCAAGCACAGCGGTCTTTGGCCCCAGGATCGAACTCACAACCTTTTGGCTATGAGACCGACCCTTCTCCTAACTGGGCTACTGCACCTCTTAACTTAACTTAAAAATTCATAAAAGAAGCATTTGACTGATAAACAAAGTTGTCATCAGTTACTGTGCTTTGCAATAAAAAGTTTTTTTTGCAGATTTGGAGGTATTTTTACTCTCTACTAGATTCTCTATTATTTTATTTGAACATTTTGCTACTATTAAGCCAGAAATGTTTCTTTTTTTAATTTTATTTGAAGAAGTAATTGACAAAAAAGAAATATTACCCAATAGAAACACTTGGCAAAGGTAGTAAAATTCTGCAGAAGCTGGCATTTTTTTCAGTACAGATAAATTGAGCAAATGACACATGAGAACCCACTGAAGACTACTTATGACTTGCAAAACTTCATCTGGAGCCAAACTGTCTTTTTCTTTTCTTTTAAAATACAATAAAATTAAATTATAACTCAAACAATACAAATTATCTAAATACTAACGAGCATAACTAAGATTCTGAAAAAAAAAGTCAGACACAGAAAGTTCAATCATACCTTTTTTTTGCTTTTAGATATAAATAGTGTATAGGCATAAAGCACCAGTCTTTAGGTACCAAAGAACAGTGTGTACTCAAGCAGAACAAAGATTCAATATTTGAATGTCGCAGCAGCAAGTTTCTATATTAAGATACAATACATTTAAAAAGCATTAAGTGTAAGAAAAATTAAATATAATCAGTAACTCTTTTAAATGAAATGATAGAAGTAAAAATAATAAGTTATTAAAAGTTAGAATTTCTCAATTGGCAATTTTAAAACTGCATATATTCAATGATGAAAAATTATTTTTATTACTACTATTTATTGAGTTTTAGCAGTGGACACTTGCTGACTGTGCATCAGCAAAAGCCATTACTGCTTGTGAAATGATAGACCATTTTATTATAGGTTCACCTATTAGGTGACCTATGTCTGCATGAAAGTATTTATAAAAGACATCAAAGCTCTAGTAGCAAATTAAACCTGAGGAAACAGCTTTCATGCAAGTTAAATTAACCTTTTCCCAGCGGGGAAATTATGGCCGTGCTGTTTCAGAAGGACAGGAGCATCTGAAAAATGCTTTCCCCCATTTCAGTGACTCTTAGCTGAAGCTGCTATTTGTGCAACAATAATTGATGGATTACTCTTTCCCCCCCATGAAGTAAAACAAACTTCTTGAACAAGGGGATTACCTTTACGCGTATATTCTCCTTTTCAGGAACTGGGGTGCAACTGAATTGATGGATGGATGTTGACATCTCTCCTTGCCGGTCCAGTAGGGGGAACCGGTTCTGTGAACAATTACAGACGGGGAAAGCATTAGTTGGTCGAAATATGAACCAAGACCGTCCTTTAAGGTGTTCTACTGCTTGGTTGAAAAGTCGACCGCCCGTCTTCAAAGCGTTAACAGACTCAAAAGCTCATTAGCAAAAATATTAAAAAATACTTACAGAAATATGATGTTAATTGCATGATGCTTTTTCACTGTTATTAATGTATCTTATATAATAAAGTTTGAGAGAAAACAAAGTTTATAACAGGCTATGTAGGTTCGTAACCTTCAATCTTATGTATCTCTCGATCGCATAGCACCTAGACAGGTCATCACAGACCTACCAAATTTTGTATATGGCTTCACTAGAACACCTCGAAGCAAATTTTTCAAAATTTCAATCAGAAAATTTTTTATTTGATGTTTCATGTGATCTTTGACATTTTTTTCTTGTATAATATCTGCATTATCGTATAAAGGAGAAAATTTTCTTTTGAAAACAATTTGTTCTGACTATGTAACATAATTTGCAGATTATTAAGAATTTTTTTAAAGATTGTGTTTGGTAACAATTTTCTGAAAATAATTTTAAAACTGTTGCAGCTCTAATTCGATCTGTCATAACTTTTTGATATTTTGACAAATTACAGAGAATTCATTTCACCCTCTTTTAAAAGAAAAATGGAGTGAAATATAAACTGGAGAATTTTTACGAATTTTTTAGTAAAGAAGGATTTTGAATTTATTAGCTGCTGCTTAAAAATTTCACTTTCATAACTTGAGGTTCGGTTGTATTGGAAACAGTAATAATGAATATAACTGAGCGTTGAAAAAAAGAAAAATAAAACTACTTTCAAACAAGACACTGAGTTTTCGTAAGTGAGACAGATCTACGTCAGTTTGACGAAACAAGTTTAAAACCCCTTTCAAAACTCAGTCAGAATAAGAGACAACCCCAAGCAAAAAATTTGCCAAACACAAAGTACAGTAGAATCTCGATTATCCGAACCTTGATTAACCAAAACTCTTCATTAACCGAAGTCGGTTTCTTCTTCACCTTTTTTTTTTTCACTTTCTACTATCATCCAAAATTTCTCTTAACAAACATGAATTTTTCAAGTTTTTCCTTTTTCCACATTGCTTTTGTATGCAATCTGTCCTTTCCAAACTTGGAGTGCAGATAAATATTTTGGAATTCAATTTTATAGAATTCCTTCTCGCAAGCTCAATTCTCAGTATGAGTGTACTCTTCCCATTTTTAAACATCCCTGTTCTAAACAAAAACACACCCCATTTCAAAATTTGGAAGGTCATACTGCCGAGTCCCAGTAAAATCTAATGTTATTTCACCCTCTGATTGTAAGATTCCTCTGAACTCATGCTTTTAAGAAAACTTCAGGATAGAGCTGCCCGGCAAAGGATGGCCAATTTACACCAGATGAAGCTTCCATTTAAACCATTGTAATTTTTTGTTTCAGAAATAAATTTATTTTCATTTATAATTTTAATTTATTTTGAGTTGTAACTCTCTTATGACTAAAGAGTTAAAATAGTCATAATAACAGTTCAATGACGATACTACATGTTAAACTAGATGATTATTGATGAATTCTCAATTATCCGAAAATTTCGATTATCCAAAGTTGGTTCGGTCCCAATTACTTCGGATAATCAAGATTCTACTGTAATTCCACAAATTCTCATATTTCTAATCATCTGAGGAGTACAGCCTTTTATTTCAATTTAAGATTAGGTATCATTTTCGGATTTTCACTCTCACATCCTGAAATCTATTAGTAAGAAAGTTATTTTGTTTTTTTAAATTTTCTGAAGTAATAAAATTAACATTAAGGCTTTGATTCAAAGTTAAATATCACAAAGAAATATTAAGAGATTTTTCTACAAATTTTAAACCACATTTTGAATTTAATGAGCCGATTCATGAAGTTTTTGAATCCGTTATATGAAGAACTTCTATGTCTGTGATATCAATAATACTTTAACAATATTTATATTTACCAAGATGTTCTGCAGAATGAATGAGATTATACATCATACATGCTTTTAGGAAATAGAAGACAAATAAAACAGTAATCCACACCAGGTGATGTTATTTTAGAATTTAAGACAAAAAAAAAAAAAAAAAATCCTGCAGAAGCACTTAGGAACAAATAAATTTGTTTGCAAAATATTGTTTACATTCTGTTTTATCTGAAATAACACTGACAAACTTTGTGTTATCATTTTACAGTTACATTAGCATCTCAAGTAAGTATCTGTAAGGCAAAGTTTGTGTCACAAGTCAATGAACTTTTCACATTTTGAAATTTCGTTAAGATGGAATTAATTTCACTTATATAGGTATGAAACATTTGATTCCTTCCATACGAAGAACGGGTAAACAGCTAGTTAAATTATTAATGAGTGTAACACATTCAGGGTGTCCACCACAGCACATTCACAGAAATAGTTGCTTTAGTAGCCTTCAGGGTACAAAATAGTTGCCTGATAGTAGCCTTCAGGTAATAAATAGTAGCCTTTATGGTAAAAATAGTATCCTTTTTAACAATCTAAACATACTGAAATCTTCTAAACAAAGTTTAAAAGATGTTAAATACACATTTTTGTTTTCTGAAAGAAGTTTATATATTTCTGAAGATTAAATTCATTATATATTCCTCCATAGCAGATGACATTTCCAGTTCAGTTCTGTTTCCTTAGATGCGGAAGTTCATGGAACATATAACATTATAAAGTAGACATTTTTCAATGTCTTTCCAAGTATTTTTAGTTAAACATAAAATGCAAAACACAGTACCCTCTCTCAAAACTACACGCACCAGAATGAATAAACATGGAGATTATAGAATTTTAGATCATGGAATTGTTAACATAAATTTTTGTTGAATTATAAGTTAATTAAAAAATAAATAAATACTCAAAATAAAAATTTATGACTCTTTTTAAAAATTAAAAAAGTAATTCTTTTTAAAAATGGAAAAAAAAAACACAGTTCAAACACAACAAGCAGCAGGTGTATTAATTTTCATGAAGCATACATTAATAAAAGTTAATAGTGTTACTAAAATTAAGTTTCACATTTTGTTGGATGTAAATCGGTTAACTTGAATGCAAGATAGGAACACTTAATATACATAAAAGATAGCATCAGAATTGGGGATTTCTTATTAAATATTGGCGACATTGTTTAGCTGAGTTAAATTTTGGGGGCTTATTTTTTGCACCAATTTTGTCAATATTTTGCCAAAAAATAGCCAATACTGGCGACATCTGACATGACTTATTTTTTTTTTTTTAAAGAGACTTGCAATGTGAACTTACCTGCTTAGCCTTACACAAATAATGCAAGGAAAATGATAGAGAATTTACTAGACTTTGACAGAACTTTTGAGAAAACTCTCCAAAAAGTATAAATACGTGAGTACCACTGTTTCAGCCTTGAATAGGCATTCCTACCAAATGCTAGCTATTAAGAACATGTCGTTTTAAATAATTTTTACGTCCTCCCCTAGAGGCATCGTTGTTTTGCCAAACTGTATTTTAAAATTTGTTAATGAATTCAGAATTGTTGTATGCTGTGGAGCAATCAAGGGTTCGGTTTGAGCATCCAGATATTTTAGCAAATGGAACAATTTTATTTACTGTAAAGAAATTGCAGATGCTCCGATGGAAGACTTGTTGTCTATAGAATTACTGCTTGTAAATTCCTGTAAATGTGCTCTGAAGATTGTTTGACAAATTTCTAGAAACAATTATGTTTGAGTTTCGTCCTGACATCTCGACTGGCTACTGAAACTTTTTACAAACCCCAGACTTTAAAGCACACTCTCCAATACGAATCAACAATTCAGCAGAGTTTCTGCAACAATGTGAATGATATACCACTGCATCATTCCGAAAGTTGGCTGCATTATGTTTTTGGAATTTTGAAGTTTTGTCAATTTTTTGATTATGAAAACAGATCTTTTACTGTAGTAAACTACAATGGAACAACACAGGCTGTATGAATCTAGCTTATCTGTTCCAGTGAAAAACAGAAATTGCATTGATATTCCTAGAAAAATAGTTGCTTTTTATCTGTTTTTACATGTGAATAGTTGCCACAGTCGTCTGTTCTCAATTATAGTAGCAAATAGCTTCCTTTTAGTACTCAGTGGGCACCCTGCACATCTTATTAATATTTCAAGAGTAACAATAATATTTATTGATTGAATACAAGTACAAGATAATTCAGATATCTTTCAGATCAAAATATTTTAAAATAAGCAAAAGCTTGCAGTCAGAAAACAGTTGAAAATGTTTTTTCACTATCCTTTGCATAAATATTATTTATATGTAAAATGCATGCACACAGGTAAAACAGGGCCTTAATCAAATCGAGAAGCAGGTGTTACAGGGGCTCAGCCCTATCTAGCAGTCTAAAAATGAAATTTTTTTTCTTATTATACTGAAAACAATGATAGCAAATATCATTAAAGGTGGAATTTAATGAGATTTACCCTTCTCATAAATATAAACACTACATAAAAGAGTAATTCAAACTGTAAAAAAACAAATTTAAATAGAATGTTCACTAAAATATGATTTTAATAATAAAGGAACTAAGCCCCATCCTTATATACATACACTATGTATCAAAACCACAAGTCCATTCAGCATCAATAAAATTATTCATATTAGGAACTGTATATGATGAACATTTATTTTTATATAAGCTTATGAATTTTAAATATATACCTAGATTTGCTGATAACATCCGCATTCAAAAAGCTTGAAATGTAACACTGAGCTATAACAGGAAGTTGTGCAGCTAGTGATTCCAGACGATTTCTTTCATTCATATCAGATGAAATCAAAAGAGGATAGAATTTTCTAGAAAACAAATATATTGATATGTTAAGTTTACAAACTCAAAAAAGTCCTTAAATTGGCCAACATTAAGTTTATAAAAAAAAAAAAAAAAAAAAAAACTGAAATTTTAAACTTAAAACAGAGTGGTTATATACGAAAACAATCGGAGCAAGGTAATTCAATAAAGTATTAATCAGTGAAAAGTAATTCCAGTTTCCTATACCAAACAAAACATAAAGCAGTATCAATTTATTAACTGACTACATCAAAATTTATTTTCTGACTAAATGCAACAACATTTAAAATTACTAAACAATTAGTAAACAATAAACATTTAAAATTACTAAAAAAATCTCCTATAGTTAAATAATAATAGTATTTAATTAATTCAAATAATTTAAATAGATTTTATATAGTAAAAAAATAACTTACACAATATTTGAATAGTTGAAAACAGTATTTTCAAGCAAATCTCCCACTAAACATTCTGCAGGTGATGAGAATGCTGTTAAAACTGATATTGCAGTTTCATGAGAAAGTAGGGAATCAGTTGGTTTCTGTCAGATAGCAAAACAGAAAAAGATATTAAAATGATCAAAGTAATAAAATCGTGTCACATGCAAACTTTCTTTCAGATGAGATCTCAAGCACCTTCTTTCTGGATTTCTCCTTTCATCTAAGACATTCTATTTTAAAGTAAATTATCACAATTCTTCCCACTTTCCATAAAATATATATTTACACATAAACATGTAAAAATGACAACTAATTTCATCATATGCTTAGAGATTTTGAAGAGGGAAATGAATAAAAAAATCTTGGATAAGTGTTATGCCATAGCTATCAACATTTGAAATATGTGTGCTTTATTATAAAAGAAATCTACCCGATAACTTATCAACAAAAAAAGTGCACACAAAATTATTCTAATGTCCCCATTTTGTGAATTTTTCTGTCATTTCTTAATTTTGGTGACATTCATAACATCTATATGTACACATATAGATGTTATGAATTGAAATTTTTTTAGGCTTGAGGCATGAAGCTTGGTTATCAATTTAAAATTGCATGAAATATGCCATCATATCAGAAAGCCTAATCTATATATTATAAATATATTTATCTCAGAGAGGGTTGTGGTGGGGGGAGATACAACCCTTACACACTCTCCCTCCATCCGTTTTTGCATCTCAGACGTCCTGTTTTAAATTAATTTTGATGTTATAAGATAGAGAATGCTGTCAAAGAACAATTCATCTATAATTTCAGCATAACAAATAAAGGGTTCTCAAATTTTCATTATACATGCAGTAAACCAACAGCTTTTAATAGACAGTACACAATATTCTCACTATACAGTTGTTATCTAATAGTGTTTTTAACATAACAATGTATATTTTTAAAGTCTTTGAAATAAATGGGTAAAAGACAATTAGAAAAGTTTACACACACATAATGCATACTTAAATACAGTAACAAATCTAGCGGAGGAGTTAGGGGGTCTTCACCCTTCTCCAATATATATATATATATTGGATTATACACACACACACACACACATATATATATGTATATATATATATATATATATATATATATGTGTGTGTGTGTGTGTGTGTGTGTTACAGTGAAAATCTGATATCAGTCAAAATCGGAATAAACTAGGGGAGATGTGTTCTAACTGAGAGCGTTAGGAAAACCCGAATTAACTAGGCAAAACGTGTTCTGACTGACAGTGCTCAGGAAATCCATTTTATTCGTGCAGTGGTAGCACATTTTCGAGGGGCCCTTACAACGGAGGCCGGACCCACTGATGCTTTTTTTGGGTCTCGCAAAGAGCAAGCGTTAGCACATTTTCCAGGGGGCCCCCTAAAGCGATGGCCAGACCCACTGATTTCTTTTGGGGGGTCTCGCAAAGGGCCAGCATTAGCATATTTTCCAGGGGATCCCCTAAAGTGATGGCCGGGCCCACTGATGTTATTTTTTTTTTTTGGAGGGGGGGCGGGGTTCACAAAGGGCCAGTGTTAGCATATTTTCCAGGGGGGCCCCAAAGCAATGGCCGGACCCACAAATGCTTTTTTGGGTATCGCAAAGGGCCAGCGTTAGCATATTTTCCAGGGGGCCCCTTAAGCGATGGCTGGATCCACTGGTGTTTTTTTTAATCTTGCAAAGGACCAGCGTTAGCATATTTTATAGGGGGGGGGGGGGCACAAGATCCAATTTTTAGTGCATAAAGCATTAACATTCTGGAATTCACTTGGGAAAATCAGTTTTCCCGAGTGCTGTCAGTCAGAATGCTGAATCTGTTTTATTTTTGCCTAGTTAATTCGGGTTTTGCCTAATGCTCTCACTTAGAATGCATTATCCTTAGTTAATTCAGATTTTGACTGATTTTGGGTTTTAACTGGAACATATATATTGCTAAGGGGAAACATTTTGTTTCATTGTAAATTTTGTTAGGTCAAGTAAGATTTTTTTAATTACCCTTTAACCCCAAAAATTACGTTATTTAGAGTAAAATTTTGCTTTGCTGTACATTTTGTTTGAATCAAATTAGCTTTCTTTCAATAAATCTTTCCCTCAAAAAATGTCTGCGTTTTATTTGTTTCTAAAATAATGTGTACCACCGAAAAATTAAGATTAAAAAAATATGGATAAATAATGTGTGATGCTTTAACCAAACTTAAACAGGAAAATTGTATAAAATGATTTTAACTTTAAATTAAAACAGTAGCTTTATCAGAAGATTAGAAATATATTGAGTACATTTAAAAAAAAAAAAAGAAGAAGAAGAAAGAAAGAAAAGAAAAATTGGGCAATTAGTCAGGTATGCAACAGAAAGACGATGTGAAGGAAATCATAATAGAATTTGCCAAAAAATATACAAATATATTTACCATGAATGGTGACAGTTGCACGAGCTGATAGATGAAATAAGTCTCTAATTTTAAAAACCAACAATTATTTTTCAACTCTTTAAGTAATACCTCTTTCAGATAATCAATAATAGAAGAACACAGCAGAACTTGAATGCACTGAAATAAATTAAAATACATCATTAGAAAAGCATATGTTAGTTAGAATATTGATCACACTAAACATACACTGGTATTCACTTAAACATTTTCATTCATCTAGATCAAGATTTCTCAAACTGTGCTCCTCATGAAGGTAGAAATTGCTCAGCAAAAAAAATATTCTGTTGGTTTAGTCATTCATCAATCGCAAATTCACATAAGTGCTCAGCCAAGATGCTCAAAGAGCTCCACAAAAGAAAAAGTTTTAGAAACTCTGATCTGGATCAATGGTTCCTAAACTTGGAACCCACTTTTTAGAAGCCAAATCTATGTGATCCATATTATCATCAGAAAAATTGAATTTTTTCAGATACTTGACAAGCAAATTATGGGAAAATATATCTAGATATACATTCAAGATCTTGATACCACCCACTAAGAATTAACTTAAAATCTGCAGTGTGGGAAATGCAAATCTAGATAATCAATTAGAATATTATTGAAAAAAATCATTTTTGTCAGTTTAAAATTTAATATGCCATATAAAACTAATATTCTTAACAACTTACCTCATCACCACTGTCCTGAAAAGAATTTTTGTAAAACAGCACATAATTAAGTACAGCAGACAACAGAGGCAAAGGAGAACCTTCTTTCAGAATAGGAATCACATCGTCTCCATACAGTACACTACCAAGAGATACTATAGTTTTGCCATCACGTTTATTTGCAGATATATCAGAATTCAAATATAATGAGAAAGACCTAGAAATAAAAAAAAAGGTATAGTTCAAAGGTAAAAATCTTCCTGGATAGTATTCGTACTAACTTTTTAGTTTTGAGTTATATAAAATTTAAATCAGCAAATTTCAAGTAATATTCTTCCTCACTTCAGAGCAAATTGTCCCATTTAAATCTAGTATTTAGTTTTAAAAAGATTTTAAACATTTTACAACTATGGGAAACATTGCATATAAGTATGTAAGAAAATTCTTGTAACTTAAATAACAAGTATAAAACTTAACAAAGTATCACACAATACCTTTGAGAAAATTAACCGCCTCAATTCTTAGGTACTTACATGTAATACAAGTAATGGCATTGGTCTTAATGATTTTGCTTAACAAGTTTTAATAAAATAATTTTAAATCATGGGAAAGTGAAAATTGTACACAAATGTTTTCAGTGACAAGTAGTAGAATTAACACTGCCCTTCTTAGATCCATTTCATTTTTGTTTACAGTTGCACTCCCCCCCCCCCATAAAAAAAAGAAGAAGAAGGTAAGTCTAATTCCCTATGTTGAATTTGTAAATAATATTTTTCTTACAAATTTGCATAGCTGAAAAGAACTTATAACACATTTCTTTAAAAACGTCATTTCTCTTCCTGCTAATGCTTGTTTATTGGTTGAACTACTCAAACAGAGGTACAAAATTATGCTTTTATCCGAAAAAAATTTGAAAATAAGTAATTTTTTTACTGATTTCAAGTAAAACATACTTTTAAACAATCATTTTGGAGATTTTTTTTAAAAATACAGTTGAACCGCAATTTAATGAATTCTCCAATTTAACGAATGATTTTTCTATCCTGACCAAAAAGGGTGCTAAAAAGCTCTCATTTAACAAATTTTTAGCATTGACTTAATGAACAACAATCGCTGAAATAAAATTCGCACATAAAACTAAAACTTTGAAGTTATGAAGATAGCAATACAGAAACAGTCATTTACAATTATGCCATGGATAATGATGATCAAATGCTTGGATGGGAAGATGTTCCTAGTACTTGAAATGTTAAAAAAATGTGTCTTGCGATGCACAGCTAAGTACCTGCGATAGTGAACAGAAAAAGAATGGAGATTCTGAAAGCAGCAAAGATGAAGAAAACGGAAATTGAATTAAAAAGGTGACATTCCAAGAAGACGTTTGCAGCTTGAACATTGTCTCACAAGGTTGATACTGTTCTTACGAAGTTAGAAAATATGGACTCTTTGAAAGTCAAAACAAAGCTACAAAAATAAAGCACTATGAAGGATTTCTTTCAAAAGTGCCAATAAGTACGTATGTATTATGTATTAAGTTTTAAAAACAAGTAACATTAAAGAATTTAGATAATTTTTAAGTTGATCTCCTAACATATAACTTATAATTTTTAAGCTCGTAGTAAACAATAATCATTCTTTTTTTCATATCTATATCTAAGGGTATTTTGCATTGATATTTTCATACCATACTCTTTATAAAAATTGATATTCGATTTAACGAATGGATTTGTGGGTCCCAATCAATTCGTTTAATCGATGTTCGACTGTATATAATGTGAAATGTCCAACTTATGTTGTGTCTGAGGAGCTTATTCACTTTCAACAAGATATCTATGCTGCTCCTAGTTAATTAAAGGTGATTTTGGATCATTAACACTCATAATTGGCTCTTCAGAGTAGCTTTTTTTCAATAATAACTATAATAATTTACATTCTAACAAGCTTAAATTTTTATAAAACAAGCTAATTTAGTTTATAAAAAAAAATATAGTCCTTTATTGTTTTAGTTTCCATTTAAGTGTAAAGACAGGCTACATTAAAATAAAAATAATAATAATTGCCCCATCTTCTGGGAAATTCCATAAGTTCTGCTTAACTTAAAAAAGAAGAAGAAAAAAAATACTAATTAGCAAAATGTCCAGACTTTGAATCACTCCAAATTTTTTACATCCGGATTAGGATTAAATTAGAATATAAAAATAACTGAAGAGATAACTCTGATAAAGCCTAAAACACTTTATTTACACTTTTGAATAAATTGAATCATACACAAAAAGAAGGAAAAATCTAGTACCTAAAATCTCTCAACATATTCATAAATATGCTTGATTTCATAGCTGGTAATAAAAATTTTTCAAAAGTTTCTTTAGCTGCAGCACAAGGTTTCCAATTTTCACAAATGAGCTAAAATTAAAAAAGAAAAGAAAACATGTCATCTTAACATAGATACAACATGAATTGAATTTCAAAAAGTACTAAATTATAACCAATACATGAATTAAAAAATGTAATGTATTTAAGCTAGATTAAAAATTAAATTTTGGAAGACTGCCTCGAAAAAACAGGACAACAAGGAAAACAAGAGCAGAACATTTGTAGTCCAAAGATAGCTTCCAGAATAAAAATATATCATTTGCTATAATTTTTTAACAGCTTAAATACTTATTTTTAAAAAAGATCCTTCCCTTCCCCATTCTTTACTTATTTACTACAATTTCTTTCCAAAACAGATATGCACATATGAGTTAAGTCTATGCAAATGTCACAACATTACTATAAAAACTTTAGGAAAATCACATGTAGTGTTTTCAGATCTTTTTATTGATGTAAAAGTTGTTTTCATATTCCCATTTGGAAAGAAATGATTTATCAGTTTCAGAATAAGTAAAAGGTTGTGTTCAATCTAATATATTCTTGCTTGTGCAAACTGATCTGTATAATTTCTAGTCTCAAATTTCTAATCACCAACCAAGGCCATAATTTTGCAACTTACTTAAACATTAAATTCATATGTATCATTAACCTATATATACATGCTCAATTTTCCAGGTCATTAACACCAAGGCATATATGTATACTTAAATTTCCTGGTCACTATCAAAAAGAGCCATATGCTCAACTTTGTTACTCTGACACCAATGAAAGCTGGTGTTAAAGGTCTTCTTTTCATATTCCCTTATGATTCAAATGTATTAATAATACATAAGAGACTTCTGGATTTGAATTTCCCAGATTTTTCATAACTGAGACACTGGTTATTTTTCTTTTTTTTTTTAGACTGGGGGGGGGGGGGGGGGGAGGGGAACACTTAACAAAAAATATGAACAAATAAATCTTGCTAAGATTGCATATTTTCATACTTGATGTTATTTTCATAGTTAATAACATAAATTGAACAAACATAAGAAACATATGCAGCAATAATCTCTTTGCTTGACTAGTTCTTTATATATTACTTATTATTCAAGACAGAGTTACCACTCACTGAATATATAATAAGGATGATAGAATTCAAAGTGAGGCTAAGCCAAAACTAAGACTGAGCAATTCAAGATGCCAGATTTAAGTTCTAAGATACATATAAATCAGAAATTTTAATTTACACTTTATTAAAAAAAATCAAAAAACTCATTTAAAAAAAAATGAATATTCCATATATGACAATAAAGTGTTTGTCATATTCATAATTTTTCTACAGGCACCTCAAAATTAACTTGATATTGATAAATGCTCACTTCCAAAAAAATTTCGCAACACATTAAGATTTTGAAAGTTTTAAACCTAAGTTTGCTTTCTTTCTTTACTTGCTCAGTCAAAATAAAATTCCTGGACTATTCCAGATTTTTAAAGTTTTTTCAGAGACATTGTAAATTCACTAAAGGTAGCTTCATCTTAATTTATCTTTTGGTATAACAGAAGTTAAACTAATGTAAATTTAATTTTAAATAAGCATAGAGAAAACCTATTATAAAATTCTGCTAAAAATTTTTTGGATAATATATTAGATAATGGTTTAGTAAAATAGAATATTTGAAAATATTCTTGATTTGCAGTAACAAATATTTTCCCTAAATGATTACATCTGTGAATAAATAGCTACAAAATTTGAGATGGTGGGGGGGGGGGATAAAATGTATGTTACTCACCCTGTCATGTGATTTTCTGCAATGTGTAACAACAAAATTCATGCATGCAGCTAAAAG
This sequence comes from Cheiracanthium punctorium, assembly GCA_038373885.1. Classification (NCBI taxonomy): domain Eukaryota; kingdom Metazoa; phylum Arthropoda; class Arachnida; order Araneae; family Cheiracanthiidae; genus Cheiracanthium; species Cheiracanthium punctorium. Next base: position 225,845 of record JAWZYV010007621.1, read on the forward strand.
TGTCATTCCATGCTAAAAAGAAGTTTGAGATATAAGGCACAAGATAAATAAATATATTTATTAAAAAATACAGTAAAAATTATTTTGTAAAATTTCTTTATCTAGAGTAAAGTATTAGCCAAATATGTACATACACAGGTAAATACAATGAATATAACAGTACAGTAGATACCAGACTAACATATACTCACAACATGAGAGTTCAGTTGATAAACATAATAAAACCTGTTAAAATTATTTTTAATGTTTGTTTTTAATATTTTCACTAGATTCACTTTTTTTGTGTGTGTGTCACATAATGTTAATTGATTTCAGTCTGCATGTCTATCCCATAGGTAACTTCAAGTACATTTTTAAAGCAGTGTCTTTACATCAAAATAACTATTTCAAATCTTTAAGCAGTTCAAACACATTGGAACACAACCAGAAAAAAAGACATACTGTATTTACGCGTGTATAACGCGCACCCTATTCTTAACAAGAAAAAATCCAGAAATATTGTTATCTCGTATATAACGCGCACCATAAATTTGACATTCAAAAGACTTTGTAGATTCTTAACCTAAACTTCATTCAAAATTGTTAGTCCAGCTCTCCAAACACCTGAACTACCAGCATTTCCTTGCTCCTTTTGTCAGTTTTGGACTGGGCATTACGCTCGTCAGTTAGCTCAAAGAAAAAGATAAAGAAGAATGATTCTGGATTTTCTTCCAGTATTCAAAAGTGGACGAACCCAACCCAGTCGGAGACCCAAACCAACCCCAATGAGGATTGCTAATTATATTAATAAATGTAATGTTTCTAGCACTGATGTATGAAAGAAGTGTTGGGAGGAAAAAATATATGTAGCAAAAAATGACTTAAAAGGAGCTATGACCAAAAAATGACTAAAAATGAATAAGTAAGATTTTTCCAATTTCTATTTTCTTCTTTGAGTACTTTTCTTGATTCAAACCTATATCGTGTGATTATATGCAGCAGTCAAAAATTATTCCGAGTATAACGCGCACCCAGAGTTTTTGCCTTAATTTTTTTTTTTTTTTTAAGTGTGTGTTATACACGAGTAAATACGGTAGCCTTTTTTTCCCCCAAATTCATGATTTCAATTTCAATCACATATTCTTTGTTTCAATTCTTCCTTTATTAATGAGTCACAGGAGAAAAAAAATTATCAATATGCATGATAATTTTTTTTTTTTTTTTGTATTGATAATATCATTCAATCACCATTCATAATTTAAATATATATAAAAATATATATTTTTTTATAGTATGAAAAATTAAAAAATATCTTTCATCAATAATAAATAGTTTTAAAACAAAGTTTATATCTATACATTAGGATTACATTTTGGAAAAAAAAAAAGTATAAAGTTTATTGCAACATTTATATTTCCAGAAAACTGTTCCTTTCATCTAACTGATGAGAAAGAAATGTTAAATAAAAAAATAAAAAACTTTTTTAACCAATGTAAAAATTATGCAATTACAACATTTTTTTTTTTTTACTTTAACTAAGCAGTGTGATGCTGATTAAATATTTTGGAAATAAGAATTTGTTTTTCTCCCTTTCTCTCACAGCTTTAATAAAATGCTAAAATATCTCCTGCCCCCAATGTAAAGTTTCAAGTAACTGCTTCTCATTCTGAATTCTGTGCTTAAATTATTTTTTTCACCCTTTTTTTATGCCAATAGTTTGAAGTCAATTCCATTTCTATCAATTTCCTAGCTGTTAGAACCACAACTTCACATAACTTTCACATAACTTTCACACAACTTCACATAACTTTCACAACTTTCACATAAAACATTTACACTTAATATGCACTAGAGCTTATTGGTTTTCATCTATTTCTATATGTGTACAACACTTTATTTCGTTCATTACCAAGCATGGACTCACATAGATTAAAATCTTGCTGAGCTACTTTTCTGTCACACACATTCGTTGTAATTTGGCAGATTTAATTTCAATAGTTGCATGTTTTGCTCCCATTATTATGCCTTGCCATCTCTTTGTTGACTAATAATACAATCTTTTATCATCAATTATAATTAAGGCATTTTTAGTTCTCATTTGGGCATTCCTTTCATATGCCAAGTTTAACTCTTCACCAACATCTTTATCACTGTTCCGTTTGATTTCAACCTTTGACTTGGGATTCAACTTCTGAACTTCAAGACAAACAAACATCACATCATCCTCTCTCTAACTGTGCATCATTCATGTAAAAAATTAGTTTATTCATGACTAAATTGTATCTCTTATAATAATGTTGCAAAGTGATATTCTTGTATTGTTGCTATACAACACTTATCCACTATACTTGTAACTTCGAATGGTAAACCATAAAATTATTTCTAAATAAAATTCTTTTTCATAAGCAAGTGAAAAAAGTAAACATCATAAATAAAAACATTGTATAAAAAACACACGTGTAATGATACTTATGAAAAGGGATGATCATTTTGACTGAAACTTTTTTCAGTCTTCATCAGCCATCACCATCTTACGAAAGAGCGGGACTTTAATTTGATTACTGATACTCACTACAAACATTAATAATGTCAATCAAGTAATTAATTATGTTATAGTATGCACTTCACAATATTCTGGGCATATATAAAGTACTTTTTTAAATAAATATGTTTAACGGAGCAGTGACAAAAAAAAAAAAAAAAAAAAAAAAAAAAAAAAGAACAGTACTGTCTTAATATGGAAATAGAAAACATGCCTTTTTTTTCTTCTTTTAATCATAATATTAAAATAAAACAGCATAAGTTGCAAATTTCATTTGATTTTCATTTTTTGTAAATTGCATTATACTTTCTTAAAATTAGGTTTTGTACTTAAAATCATCAATGATAAATGTACTTACAGATGAAGTAGTTTCTTGAGAAAACTGCCAAATCCATTTTTTAAGACAAATAACAGCTTTCTTAAAAATTGCATTCATGTGAGATGCCAAATCAAATCTGAAAACAAGAAAACATTCAATAAATAATTGAGATTGATAATTAATAAAAGTTAACTACACAAAATTAATTTTAAATAAATTTTACTTTAAATCAGTTCTACAGAAAAAAAGAAAGCCTAACATATACATAATTTTTTAGTTATTTCTTTTAAATGACTTTGGTAATACAATCTGAATAAAAACACTCAGGCCACTAAAATAGTTTTTTAAAAATAGGAAAATTTAAAACTGAGAATTAAAATATCACTTTGATAATTTTAAATCTTAAATACAGGTAAAAATGACAGCAAAATTCATTTGTAAATATTTCATTATTAGAAAATATTGCATAACACAGAGATCATTAGTTAAGCCTGGGTCAAAACTTTAAAGCAAACATAGAAAATACTATATAAGACAAAAAAAAAAAAAAAAAAAACTTTCAGAAGCTTGTGTAGGAGCCATTTTTTCAAATTATTTTAAGTATTCATGCTTTCATGGATGAAACAAACTTTTTGAAAAGTTTGGCATCTGTTATATTCCATTATATTCAATAAGAGACTTCAGTTTGACTGATGATAAAAAATGTCTCCCATTTGCAAACTCTTTCTGCCTCGTCAGGGGAAGACCTCCCTGAACCCCCCCCCCTAATTTTTTAGTTTCATTACTGCCATATTAAAACGATATTAATTGACTATATCATTTTATCTCTCATCTTTTGTGTATTTCGCCTGTTAACCCTATGTTGAAATTTTTATGATTGTAACCTATTTATAGAAAAATACATGTGATGCATATTCTACAGCTTACGAAATATTGTAACAATAGATTAAAGCTGTTGTGAACTAATAGTATTTAAATATACGTAAAATTATGTAGCCTTTTTGGGACACATTTTAGGGACAATTTTTAATAAAGGGAGTGAGAGATAAAATAACATAGTCATTAAAAACTTACAATATATATTTTCTGAAATACTTAATCATCTTTGTTAGATGACTTCTTGACATAAACATCTCCCAGCCACCCCCATCCTCTCTCTAACTGTGCATCATTCATGTAAAAAATTAGTTTATTCATCACTAAATTGTATCTCTTATAATAAAGTTGCAAAGTGATATTTTTATTTTATTGCTATACAACGCTTATCCACTATACTCATAACTTAAGTATGAGTAAGCCATAAAATTTCTAAATAAAATTAGTCTTTTTCATAAGCAGATGAAAAAAGTAAGCATCATAAAAAAATAAAAACATTGTGCAAAAAACACGCATATAATGAATAATTGTTGTATTCATCCTCATTTAAAATGCTGGGATCATTGTATTCATCCTCATTTATATTGCTGGGAATGTCACTGTCACCTTCATTGTCATTTTCTTCCATAAAAAATCATCGTCTGTCGCATTTTGCACATTTGATAGTCTACATTTTTGAATGAATTAACAATTATTTCTGGTTTTATTTCATTTCATGCTCTAATAATATCATTGATTTTGGTACAGAAAATATGCTTGTTATATAGCAGTAACTGCTTGAAAATGGTAAACATATCTAAATTTAATGATTTGTGTTATATGCTGTGATATATGGTAATTTTTTTACTGATTAGAAATCTGAAGACTTAGCGGGCCATTTCAAAGTTTCAACTCTGTTGACTTTGATCAAATTTTCTTACTGTTACTGAAAAGGATAGAGGTGCATCATCAAGCTGATACTTCCGATTTTCACCACCAAACATTTCAACATTTGATAAAAGATGGCTGGCTGAAACATGTAATTGAACTCACAGCATTTTAACACTAGAATGACAGAGGGGATAATGTGACCCCTATTATTGTATGCAAATTTGTATTTCCTATAGTAGTGAACTATATATTTCAATATCCCATGACTTTATTAATTTGGCTTACTGTCACTATATCTGAAATAGATTTCCCCCAATTTTCATAGAATCATCCCTTTCAAACAATATATCCAAACAGAAGAAAAACAGAAAGGGCCAAATTGGCCCTTACTAGTACCCACTCCCTCTCGCATGAGCATCACACTGTTTCAATCTTTTAATGACACAGTAAATAGCATTCTAGGTTCATTCAGTTTGCATTACAAATAATAAGTCAAAACAGGTTGAAAAGGAAATCATATAAGGACACTTGCCTCGTGAATGTAAAACACCAGTTTGAAGTAAATGCAGATCTACAGAAGTTCAAGGTATTAATTGCTTAAAAAAAAATATAAAGTGAAAAATTTAAAAAATAAAGGTCAGTGTAAAATGCATTTCAATTAATTTTGCTCATTTTTGTTTTTATTTCTTATGATTTATCATAATCAAAATATCAAGAAACATCTAGGGGTCCTTTTGTCTTTCTAGGAATGAGGCAACTTCCGTCTTTCTAGTGTTAAGTAAAGAACTTCCAAGTTATCACAGAGCCTTCACCTAACTGGTACTCAGTTACTAAATTATTACATTTCTCATTTTTAAAAAGAGCACCCCATCTTTAAAGAGAGATTTGAAGAAATTTATGACAATTTTGAAAACTGAAAAATAAATCTTAGTAATGGCAGCAATTGAAAAATCACTCAAAATACTGGTGTTAAACGATAAAGTAATTAAAAAACTTTGTAAAAAACACAAATAAGAAGTAATAGGTAAGAGGATACGCACGTTTCGTTCAAAAATTGTTTTGAACTTCATCAGTCCAAGCCCTTCGTCATAAAGAACACAGGGAACTGAAAAGAGATAAACAAGCTTGTTTATCTCTTTTCAGTTCCCTGTGTTCTTTACGACGAAGGGCTTGGACTGATGAAGTTCAAAACAATTTTTGAACGAAACGTGCGTATCCTCTTACCTATTACTTCTTATGAGTGTTTTTTACAAAGTTTTTTAATTACTTTAATGGCAGCAATATTTAAGTCAATATATGTTTTTCTTTTTTAAAATGACTCATTCCTTAAATCTTAGACTGAAATACTAATTTTGTATACAGCCATTTTATTCTGATTGTTTGTTTTGTCATTTTTTAGCAATGAACTTTATTAATTAATAATACTATAACATTTTAATCCCTTTTATTTCATTTTTTCCTTTTCTCATTTTTTTTTTTTTTTTTTTACTGGCCTTAATGTTTTTACTCTTATCTTATTTTTTAATAGATACTTATAACAATCATGTCCTAGCCAATAATTTACTATTTATTTCAAATACATTCTGGATTGTCAAATTAACTTAATGAATTGTAAAACTGTTATGTTCATAACAGAAGCATAGGCTTTTGATAAATTTGCTTAGGGAAAGGAGGGTGGTAGTTTCATCAGGTCTGGGAACTGAAAAAGGCACAATACTGCATTGATCTATGGTTATCTTACATCATCCCCCAACAGTATTGAAGAGGGTTCAACCCTCCTGAACTTTCTTACATTCTTTTCTTACATCCTTGATTTATAAGTAAAACACAAAACCAATGTTAAAGCAAGAATTAAAAATTAAAAGGAATCAAAATATGACAATCTGCTCCTTTTTAAACAAACCTGTAATATTTTAATAACTATACAGCAATAATTCAAAGATGGAAAATGTAATTGATCACTCACTTAAAACAACTAAAATTACAATTATCAATAACAAAATCTCTTAGAGAGATTTTTAATGCATACAACAGAAATATAATGAGTTGTTTATTGCTAAAGGAAGTAAATTTTTTCCAACACAGAACATTTAATTGGGCATAATTAATTAAAAATTTTGTAAAATTAAGTTTTTTAAACAATTTTTTTGTTGAGTGTTTTTGTTACTTACTTGAGTAATAAGAGAATGTAATTCAATTGGTTTTTTAATCAAGTATTTTTTTAACCTACATTTTAACTGAAGTATTGAATATGAAGAACACTAGTTGCTAACTAATAGATGAACATATGAACACTAGGCTGAAAAAATAATAAATTAAAATACTGTTTCAGAGTAATGTTTACCACATTACATGTATATTTTTTAAATATGCTTAATTTATTTACCTGTCGTCTGTCTGTTCAGCAGCAAGTACAGTGACAGATTCAAAACATTTAAATAAGTGTGTTGCATAATCAAAATCATGAATATATTTTCGTGCATCATAATTTAAATTTAAACTCTGGCAAAACTCTAGCTGTTTGAGGAAAAGTGCAAACAAATCTCTGGAAAAAGAATTAAAAAATTAGCTACACGACACAATATTAAAATTAATAATATATACAGAAACATGATTCATTCAATAATTATTCACAGCGTACTTTAAACAACAATATATATTCACTGCAAAAAATATCGGATAATTTAATTTTCTTTAAATCTTTCCATAAGTTAGAACTATCACTACTTACCTCCCCTTTAAACCTAAGTAGGCATTCTTACTCATATGGGGTTAATTAGTTATCATCTAAATTATCAAAAATGTTTTTACGTTTAATTTTTATTAAACAGAATTCTAGAGACATAAATGCAGGTCTGCAACATTTTCTCCAATTTTAAAAGAATTTTTCAATAACAGTATATTTTTAGTTCCAAAACTTAATTTTGTACATAACTCTGAGTTTAATATTAATTTTTCAATTATAATAAAAGAAATTCCAGAATCAAGAGCATAAGTAGTTAACAAAAGATAATAGTAGCAATGATGACACATTAAAAAATCATTGTTAGAAAAATGCACAATCATAGTATTCTTAAGCTATGTTTCATCAATTTCAAATAATAACAAAAAAAAAAAAATAAAACTTTATACTATCTAGCATAAAAAAATTGTTTAAAAAATAAAATGTTTTAGATAAACAAAATAATGTATTAATCCCTTTACTCAGAGCACGCTTACATTATCCATCATATTTTTATCTTTTCACAATGTTAATTGGCCTAGATTTTTGAGGCTGTCATCTCCGTTTCAATGGCCACAACTGATGTTCTTTCGGCCTGCCTTCCTCACCTCCTTTCGTGCTTGATTGTGCATGAGCCATTCCCTTGCTAGCATTTTGCTTCATCTAACATCTAATTGTGCATATTCCACAACATTACATGAAGATAGTTTGGTTATGATTTCTATTCCTACCCTCAGAAAACCGTATTTGGAGTTAATGTAGTTGAATAATATTTTAATACTTTTAAAGATAATTATTATTTAATCTTCTTTTGCAATTTTTGCTATTGCAGCACCAGTTCTATTATATTTTATGTCTTGATCATGTTCCCTTATTCTTTAACCTATTTCTCTCAGGTTTAGTACAAACTATGAGAAAAAGTCAAGCACCATTGCATTGAAACAGTCGCTCAACATTGTGTAGTAACAGTCACAATACAATGTTGCATATCTAAACTCAGCAACAAAGTCACACAGCATTGTATAAGGTCAGTTGCAATACAATACAGGACAGATTTAATTTTTCACGTCTACAAGAACAATTGATTGCACTACAGAAATCAGAATGCGATGTCCAACAGATTGCACCTAGTGCTTTCAATGTCAGCTTAAATAATTTAATATCATTAAGAAAAAATTGGAAACCTAAACAGTACTGGAGCATGCCACTATTTTTCAGGAGAGATTACAATTTTTTTAATTTTCTCAAGTAACAAAAATTTGGAGAGATTTAGAAATTTTTATTTATTTATTTATTTATTTTTTTGAGAAAGAGATCTGCAGCCCTTCTTAATAATAAGACAGACAGTTTCAATAGAAAAGAGTGTAAAAATGTAACTTTTCCTCTTTGCCCCTGCTCATAAGACATAATCTCAAGCATGGCAGCCATTTTAAGGGGATACAAGTCGCACGGTACCAGGCCCCAGAGTTTTGGGGGTGGATAGGTAAGGCCATGAACCCAAAATAATAATAGTAATTTCATTTTTAATTCATCTTAATAGATTTTAATCCCTGAAACTTTATACCTTGCCCAAAATATTTCTGTACAGTACATCCCTCAGCGAGTTTATGAAAGGGTAGTTAGCCCCCTCTCTCAAAAACATACTGTTCAGCATCCAGTGCAACAACTAGAGATTACATCAGCCTGAGAAAATCTTAATTTTGGTCCCCCCCTTTCAGCACAACACCAGGGCCATGTGTCCTTTTGCTCATCCATAGTTGTGGTCCTGGCTGCATCAACCGAAAAACTAAAGAATGTCGCACTTGCCTCATATCATTTACTGTGTCAGTTTTACAGTATAAAAATTATTTGCGAAGATGTATATTTTTATGCAAATTTCAAATTACTAATTTAACATTGAAATAAAATATATCAAGAGTGAATCAAATCAAAAAAGAAAGTGTAAGGGAGTGAGAGGAGGCAGCAGCATAAAAATAAGTATCAGTGAAGAAGGAGGGGGGGCAATAAAATAGGTACCAGGCCACATCATTGGTAGTGGCAGCACTGATTTCAGACCGCATGAACAGGAAAAACCTTAAAACCAGATTCACTGCTTCCACCCTCTGTATTTGATAGAAATGTCTACTTTTGCTAAAAACCAAATGTTTATATAAATCATTAATTTATGACCAGTCAGTAATTATTCTTCTAGTTACATCCAAGTTGTGCTAAAACTGTCAATGATATTGCCCTAGATTTTGTTGCCATAAATAAACCCAAAAAATGCTGCAAAATCAAGCTTTAAAAAAAGCGTTTAGTTTAGGTGGTTTTGGTGCTATAGGCAGTTGCTAGTCTTGCCCTCCACCTGGAGCCAGCCATGCATGCAAAATGTTGGCCTACACTGTTGCATGTTTCCTGTTTTTGATGGGAAACTTGAGATTTGTGACGTTTGTATCACGGCAGTTTACCTTTTAATTTTTTCTTTAGTTTAATAACTAATTTGGTAGATACCTGAGCATCTATCCTGACAAGAATTTAATGAAATTACAAGAAACTGCAAGAACTTATAAAATTAACTTAATTTTTGATGAAATAAATAAAAAAGAAAGTTACATACATATGACAAAAAAGAAGGAGGAAAAAAAAAAAGGCAGAAAGAACATATTAATGATCTAAAATTCAATAGACTTAGCACAGACCATCTGCAGAAATAAATTTAGCAGATTTCTTTTGTATCAACCGTAATGTTGCTATAAAAACAGCAAATGCTGCTTAAGGAAAGGAATGTGGATACCAATAAAACTAAATCAAAATATCTTCAAAGGAGTACATTCAAAAGAGGATTTAATTGAATTACAAGACACTCCAGGAATTTATAAAATTAGCTTCATTTTTAATGAAAAACATAAGTTAAATAAATATGATAAAAAAAGAAAGAAAAATAAAGGAAGGAAGAACATATTAGAGATAAAAAATTCAATAAACTTAGCATGGCCCTTTCGTGTCTAGCCCAAAACAATAAAATATTAATAGAATCTGAAAAATGTTTAAAAAAATAAAAGATTACAAAAACAGAAGATATGAACTATTTAGAGAATCGATGGAAATTTTCTCAACAGATGGCACTGTAAATGATAAAAAATATGCAAGTACAGGTGACATAACAATATTTTGTTCATGCAAGGATGGGGGAGAATGTTTTAACTGAAAAAACTGTGATGGTCAGTCGAAATATATTTTAATGAAAGTTTAAGGTATTTTATCTTTCGAATAATATTTTTGAAGTTTAATGCAATTGTGTCACATAATTTTACAGAAGAGAATTTTTAATTATTCTCTAAAATAGTGTTTCACAAACAGCAGGATTTTACTGCTCATACCAAAATATAAAATTTATTACAAAATAAATACCAGAAAGTGTTGCACTAATTAAAATTTTCATAACATTTGATCCAATAGTTAAAATTTCTATGTGATTATTATTATTATTCTTTTAAATCTAACACGTCTACTGGTTCAAGAAATATTTTTCCTATTTTTTGTCAATCTGCAGGTGAAAAAATAAATAATAAGTAAAAACACTACTCTAAAACTATTGAGTAAATATGAAAAATAATAACACAATAAAATATAATAACTTACAGTGTAATGTCAAATGCATAACCATAACATAGGTAAGAATGCCATATTTTAAGTGTTTCAATTATAAGCAGCTGAACTTCTTGAGGAGTCAGTTTCCCATCACTATGGTAGGGTAAAAGATAGCATGTTACATAAAATCCAAAACATTAAAAATGTATAACATTGAAGTAGACATATGAACCACTCTATCCAGTAGCAGCTCATGACCTTTTTTGGGGGCAAGACCCCAATATATAAGGTGAATTCAAATTGGTTAAAAATAATAATAGTAATAATAATAAAATGTATGTAATATATGTAAACAGAACACTTTATTTCTCATGCACACAGTGTAAATATTTAAAAATTTTCAAATGGTAAATGATTATTAAAAATATTAGTCAACTTTTGCTTGTCTTATAACTTAACTATGTTACTCTTAGAAAAGGTGTTTTACCATCAACTCAAAATCCATTTTCCCCAGTACTTAATTTTTATTATTTACAAACCCTGAAAAAAGTGTCTAATAATGATAGGTGACAGGGAAACAAGACAGAAAAAATCATTTATTAAAAATATGTACAACAAAATTGAAGAAGCAAATTTGGTGAAAAATTTAGAAGCAATATGTGATAGTGAAACACATACACATTTTGTTACTTTATCCAAGAGAAAACAGAACTCCTACATTGAAAAAAAAAAGTAACTAATAATGAATTTTCCTGTAAAAATGTTTCTTATAGGCATATGGAGAAATATACAAGAGAGGTATAATTGATCTCTTTGCACAAGAATGGAATCTTCCAGCATTAGGGAAATGTATATAAGACAGACCAATGTACAACAAATATTTGAATAGAGAAAGCTCCCACAAGAATGAATAAATGACAAGAATTTTTAAATGTCGTCGTGCATATGTTAGACGATGGAAAAACACAAATGGAAGTGGTCAGATTAATGAAGTGTTCTCAAGAAATGGTATCAAACCTATGGTCAAAATATAAACGAACCAGATCAGTCAAAAATGTGCTACGTTCTGGAAGAACAAGTGCCTTATCTGTTATCCATTACAGACACCTCATCACAATACGAAAAAAAATTAAGAAATCCACACCAAAACAAATAAAAATCAAATGGACAAAGACATCTCAGTCAAATGTGACTGACAGAGGCATACAAAATCGATTACATGAATATAGATAATCATTGTGAAAGACCAAAATAAAATCCTCCTTAAGCAAAACACATGGTCTTCAGCATTTACAATGGACAAAACATAAAAACCGAATGACAGATGATGGGAATATGATACGGTTTTCTGATGAATCAAAGCTTTTTGTTTGATACAAAGACAATGCTGGAAGCTTTTTTTTTTGGGGGGGGGCACTTACCGGCCGAGAAGATTCAAAAAGATTGTTTGTGATCAAGCATAAAATTCCCTGAGTATTTCATGATCTGGGATTGTGTTTCTAGCAAAGGGTTAGGTAGGGCGTGCTTCCTAAAAAGAGCTTTTAATGCAATTGTATATTGTGACATTTTAGGACACTTTTTGGTTCCAATTATAGAAGATCATTTTTATAAAGGAGAAGTTATCTCTTTTAAGACCAGTGGCATATGCAAGGGCGGGGGTGGGGGGTTCAAACACCCCCTCCCCCCTTGTCAAAAATTTTTAACAAAATGTCCATAAATTTTCACTTTTTAGCTTAAATATTATGCATTTTAACACAAAGTTATGTCTATAACCCCCCCCCCCTTGAAGGAAGCCTGCATACGCCACTGTTTAAGATGATAATGCAAAATGTCACTATGGTTGCACTGTTAAGTCTTATCATAAGACAATTATTGTCAACACTATGCCACAGCTTCCTCACAGCCTGGACCTCAACTCAATTGAGAATTTGTGGCAGGAAGTGAAGAGACATGTGGAATGCTTGAAGCCCACAAACAAAAGAGAATTAAAGGTTGCAATTGAGAAGTCTTGCCTGATATTGATATTAGTTTCAATGAAAATTTCATTGAATAAGTGCTAGTGTGTATTAAAGCAGTTATTACTACTTGAGGTGTTGCTACAAAGTACTAATGCTCTTAATAAGTGTTTTTTATACTAACTTTATTAGACTTTTATCCATGCAAATTTATTATTATGTAGTTACTTTTTCTAATGTAGGAGTTTAGTGCATGCGCTTGACTATCAACTATTGTTTTTGATTGTCCACCAATTTTTCTTCTTCAATTTCATTACATTTGAATAAATCACAAGTTTGCAATAAATGATTCTTTTCATCTGTTTCATTTGCATCTCTTGTTATTTGACACATTTTTCTAGGAGTTATATATTCATTACATCTGTTCATTCAGAAAACCAGTTTTATTAAAATAAAATACACTTGCATACTAAACTTTGCTATATGATATAAACTAGTAAATTATGTATTCATCATACAGTAAAATATCTTACAAGAAAGATCATGTAAATGAATAATGATTTCTGGCTGAGCAGACTAACTTCACCAATAATTATACCATTAGCAAAATCCACCCTGCTGTAGTGAAGAACACCATTCTGAGTCAGCCCAAAAGACTGTGCCAAGTACGTCACTCAGACAAGTCAGCCAGGCTTCAGCATAGCTCTTGTGCTAAATAGCCAAGTATATCAACTCCACCCATGGAGAAAGATGCTAAACTTGAGGCCAGGAATGAGCTTGCCAGTGCTGTCAGACTCTCCAAGACATCTCCAACTAAATGTAATCAAATTTTCTCAAAAATTCAACATTTCCCCCCAAATTAAAAAAAAAAAAAAACTTGTTTAATATTGCAATTTGAATATTTTGGGGTGGGGGGGTGTACTTCATGATGCCTAGTAATTTATTTTTTACAATTTATATTTTTAATGCATTTTGCTTCCTCATTTTTTCTTATTTGCTTGAAGAATTTGAGAGATTTGAAGAATTTTTGACAGCAGCTTAAGCCCTTATATGTAAATGTAAATTTGGGATTACAGCCAATTATCTTTGAGAAGTATCTAGAATGAGGGGGCAGTTACCCTCTGTGGGGGATTTCTAAGGGGTCCTAACGCATATATATGCAAAGTTTTGGGCAAAAACCACAGAAAATTCTGAATGGCTAGGTCAACAGACTCAGCCAGGATTTGAACCAAGCACCTTCCATCTCTCAGTTCAGAGCACAAATGTGCTTGGACACTGGTGGGGCAAACCCTGATATATATATATATATATATATATATATATATATATATATCACAAATATAAATGTATTACATGCGTCCCCAAAAGATGGTCACATACTTTAATTCTTTATCTAATAGAGATAAGTAGACAGTGTAAATCGAAAAAATGTCCAAAATAATGTAAGTAAAAAGACAACATGAAAAAAAATTACACTTTTTAAATTTATATATGAGCCCTGTACAAAAAAAATTCCCAGTAAGTAAAATGTTCCTGTACACTAGGTTATGTACAAAATTTAGTTGTTCATCATAAAATGTCTCTGAAAAATATTTAAACAAAGATGATTGGGGTCTACTCATGATTTGGAATGTAAACATTTATTGCTAGAATGATAATTTCTTCTGAAATTTCAGTAAGACCCCTGAAATGGGATCGTTTGATGTTACTTTTTCCCTCTGAGAGTCATTGAAAAGTGGCTTATGTCAGCATATATTTATCTTCATACCTCCAACACTTTTAAGAAATTAAATTTTAAATTTTGTACATCATCTCATTAATATATGGGGCACATTTTACTTTTTTTTTTTTTTCAATTTACTTTGCTCACTTATCTCTAATAAATAATTAAAGCCTGTTACCACTTTTTAGGGACACCATATATATATATATATATGAGACGTAAGATATTTCAAGTAAGCTTCAGAGTTAAGGCAGGTAATATGGTTTATTGAACATTACAATTAAGTTACAATTTAGAATGAGAAGAGGGGAGGGGAGACGGGTACAAGAATCAGCGTGGACTCATTAAGCCGTTCCAGTGGCAGAAGTCCCCCGATTTTCGATGTGCGGGAGTATTTACGCTTACCACACCACGTGGTCTGCGAAGACACAACTCCTCCTCTCTCTTATCTCTGATCGAACCACACACATTTACCAACATGACCCACATCCGGGGACACAAGGGCGTGGGGACACGTGTACATCTAAAGAACTCAGAATCGACGGCCTGATGTTTGACAAATAACAAAATAAATAAAACATAGCTCCAGAGCGCGCATGGCAAGTATGACAGGAAAGTAAAACTTACAGTGAAAGTACCCGCTTGACCAATACCCAAACTAGTAAAACCGAAAATTTCTGATTTTTAAGAATTTTTCCTAAAAGTTTTGAAACCGATACAGATTTATCGTTTATTTCAGTATGCAGTACAGCTTGTAAAGAGACAATTTCAAAATTTTGAAGTGCCCTGGCAAAATTAGTTTATTTGTACTTATGTACCAAAGTCACATGATTTTTTCGAACAACACCGTTAATGTAAACCCAAAAAGAGAACTTCACATAAAATCTATAAATCTTATAATAAATTCATAACCCTTTTTAAGGTTTATCTAGTCCCAGTATTAGATGAAAAGGATTGCATAGTAATACTTGGTTTTTATCACTTTCATCTGAGTCAGTAGGCCATAGAAGGATACTATTTTTTTTTTTTTAAATTATCAATATTCATCAGGGATGTGTTGAATTAGATATCTTTAATCCCATTAATGTTTATGTTTTATATCTACCATCAAAATCAGAGGAATATATTCATTCTTCCGCTCAATTGTGAGTCTTGCATTCAACCTAGAATTGACTACCTCAGTTTAAAATTGGCAGAAAGTGAATTACCTTTTACTACTCACTGGTTCAGTTGTCAGTATACACACTTTCTGAATCAAAAGTATTAAGTATCTCAGTTGTTGATGTTAAGTTTCCAGTTTTCAGGCTTCCCCTAAAACCCTCGATTTCAATTTATCTCCCTGAAAAATCCCTCTTAACAAATTCTCCCCCTAAAAAAAAAAAAAAAAAAAAAAAACCTGAATTTAAAAAAAAATTAATTTGTGGGGAGGATTAATTTAATAATTAAAGATTAATTTGGACCCAACCTGGCAACACTGGAGCTCGACTGTGTATGCTTCAAATAGGTAAAACAAACATAACTAGTATTTTTTAAAACAATTTTTTTATTGATAGCTTTCAAACAATATCAGAAGGTGGAGAACAGATTCCTCTTGCCCCTAATGACAGCCTGTCACTGCGTCTATCATATTTTTATTGAAAATGTAAGTGGATACAATGGTAGACATTGTTACATAATGCAATGAATATATCAATAGTATGATAATTAGAATCAGGCTGGTTTCAGTAATATGCCATGAAATCCATTTGCAATTTTCAAAAGCAATATCAATGTATTAATTTAGTACATTGTTTAGCTTAATATTTAACACTAAGATAAAAATTTACTATACATAGAGCATGTTACAAAGCCTTAAGAACACAAGCCTTTTTGATATTTAGATGATTAATGGAATATTTTCATCAAAATCAAAACTACTTCATATCAGAAAAAAAGATTTAAGTAAAATTTAGCATTATATGCAAAAAATTTCTTTAAAAAAGGAAAAATATATACATTATACAACTCTGTGATCAATGAATATCTTGAATACTTGGTAAAAAATTATATTTATTGTATATTAAACTAATTGACTAAGTATATATATATGCAAAATCATCATTCTGTGTCACACATAATTGTATAACAATCCCAAAATGGCTGATAATGAAAATTATCATATATGAAAGAGTCTAGATAAAAATTACTCACCATGGCTGCACTGTTATGTAAAATTTTATGATTGATAGAATATCATATTTTTCAACCTATATATAAAATATTTATTTAGTAAGCACAATCAAAACATATATAAATAAATAGTAGACAATGATACATATCATTCAAGAAAAATAGATGGCCAAAAAAAGTTACCCCCATATACAGGGGCCCCAAAAAGGTGGTAACACATTTTATTTCTTTATCTATTACAGATAAGTAGGCAATGTAAATGATAAGATAGAAAAAAATTCCACATTAAAAAAAAAAAATTCTCTCATTAATATTCAAAATGTTACACTTTTTAAATTTCTATACAACCCTCATCCAAAAAGTTTCACAGTTAGTAAAATGTACCCCATACATTAATGAAGTTATGTACACAATTTGATAACTATATCCTAAAAAGCGTCAGAGATATGAAGATAAAATATATGCTGACTTAAACCACTTTTTGATGGCTTTCGGAGGGAAAAATCATGTCAGAGGATCGCCTTTCTGGGTGTCATACAGAAATTGCAAAAGAAAACAATATTTTGCATTCCAGCAAAAATAAACATTTATGTTCACATTCATGTATAGCCCATGACCATTGTTGTTTAAACTTGATTTTTCTGATAAAAGGCTTAAATTTTGTACATCACCTCATTAATGTACGGAACACATTTTACTAATAGGAAACTTTTTTGTACAGGGATCGTACACAAATTTTAAAAATATAACTTTTTTAAATTAACAGGAGGAATTTTTTCTAAATGTGGTCTTTTTCCCTAACTTACTTTAAACATTTTTTTAAAGTTAGATTGCCAACTTATCCCTAATAAATAAGGAATTAAAGCATGTTACCACCTTTTTGGGACACCCTGTTTGCAACAGATGATAACAATAAATAAAATAAAATAAATGACTTCACTCATACTAGAAAGTTGATTTTTAATTCCCCAACAATATTTTTTAATAAAGTAGGGAACAAACATTTGACAAAATTAATCTAAACCAACACTAAAATTAAAACAATAACACCAACTATTTGTAATAAATTGTTTGTAACTATATCCTAACAAAATACCAATAGCGCAAACATATGCATACCAATTGTAATGCCTTTTCTTTAGATGATGATGCAATAATCCTCATTAGCTTTAACGCAGAATGCATAGGGCAACTATAATCAACAGTATCTGTTAATGTACTTGAATCTAAAATTAAATGCATCCTTCAGTGGCTACATTAATCAAATTTGTAGTAAATAAATGAGCATAAAACATAGTGTAAGGACTTGTAAAGTTTTTTTGAAGATATATTGTAGCAAAAATATATCAGCATAAAGTGTTTGAAGATTTTATACAAACAATGATATTACTTCAACATTATTATCATTTCAAGAACATAACACTCTATTCTTTGGCAATTAATTTATCCATACCTTAATAATAATTTATTAGCTTTCATTTATAGATATAAAGTTTACAGTACATTTTCCATCACTGTAATGTCAAATAAATCAAACTTTAAAAATAAATATTTGTTTCCAGTCAAATAAAATTTCAATCAGTAATACGAAAGGACAAAATAAAATAAAGACAGCTTAATAAAACTTAATTAAGTAAGATAATAAATATTGTAATTAAAAATATTACATATTTAAAAATCAATAGCAAAATGAAACTGTATTTAAATATACAAACATATCAAGATAGCGGATAAAAATGCAGAATTGTCTTGCCTCCTGATACCATTCCCACAAAAGAGGTAAAATAAATTATAAAAAAAGAGAGTATAAGAAAATAACAAAACAAATTAGTAAATGTAAAAGATTTTTCAATTACCTATAAAATGCCAATTTAAAGGGACAAACTTTTCAAATATTAGATCTAGCAAACCAGGAGATTCAGAAACCTAAAATGAAATAAATCAGCATGTAAAATTTGAATAGTACAATAAGTACATGGGAAAAAGGTATCAAGTGAAATAAAGTGTATATGGCATACTACTCTTGAAAATTCACAAAAGGTACTGAAAAGTACATAAGTGTATGAACTCGAAAATCATATTATTCTGTAATATGGCTTATACAGGGTGTCTACAGGAATTGGGAAAAAAAGTTCCCTGACTTTTTCCTGATTTCCTTGACTATCTTTTTCAAATTCGCATAACTAATTATATATATAAGACTGGCAATGCTATGTGCACATCTTTTTTTCTGCAAAAGGGTTGCTATGAATGTCTGTTTGGTAAGATTCTGCTTTCAAGCAAACAATGGCATCCACTTCTGGCTATGATTTGCCCACTCTGGTGATAAAATGGTCATGTTGGCAATTCAAAAAATGACAAGTTTCTATATTTTGGGGTGTTTTTATGAAATTCCATGACATTCCCCTGATTTTTCCCCTGATGAAGTTCCTTGTCATGGAGACACATTTGTCATGGAAAGAGTAAATCAGATTTGTTTCTGGTAAAATGATGCAACATGTCATACAAGCAGCAAAATTGTGGAAACAGGCTTCAAAATATTACAACATTCAACAAAGAAATCTTTAGCCATGTTGTTTTCCTAATCAGTTTCTATTCTGATATATTTAAATAAAATTTATGCACATGATACTCAAACAATAGATGAACTAAAAATTGTTATAATGCAACGAGTTTAAGAAGTCACTCCCAGAATGTTGAAAAATGTTTCTAAAAATATTTCTAAATAACTTCAGTTTTGCTTCCAAGAAAATGGCAAACATTTTGAAAATTCATTCTTGAAAAATCTTTTCTGCATTAGGTTAAAAGTGTTAAGCACCTTTAGCATAAAAATAACTGTTTTAAAGTTTCCTGTTTTAGTACAGTTAGCTCATGAATCATCAGTACAGGAACTTTTAGCAGACTGTATTTTCATACTTAAATTCACAAATACTTACATGCACCTTTTCCACATTTTGTAAAATATATTTTAAAAAGGTTGTTTATTTTATGCCATGCTATTCTAAAATACTATTGAAAATAAATACAAATTATATGCATAAAATTCTTCCTAGCATTTAAAAATCAAGGATACAACTTTCAGATGGATCACTTACTTGTTTAGCTGACTCAGGAGAATGCTGAGCTAGACGAGCACAAATTTCTAAAACAAGTTTACACACAAGAGGTGGTGGACACATTACTTTTAGAATATACATAAATCTTGGAAGAATGTCAATCCGTAAAAAACCCTGTAATAAAATAAATAAGAAAAACTTAAGTATTTATAGGCATTGTAAGACTTCAATTTGGTTACTTTTTATTATTGGGAAACAGATTTCAGAACAAAATTCTTAAAAAGATTTTTTCCCCTACTTTGTAATTTTACATGATTTCAAAATTTTTAGTGAACCAAACTGAGAAAATACTCTTCTTACTAACTGCAGCAAATAATGCTTTATGTTGATTTTATCTTTTTTGAATTTAAATAAATCCTAATGTAACATGCATCCTAAGGTTTAAATCACCTCATAAGACATGTAATAATTGGCACAAAGTGTAATACAGGCAATATTTTGAATAATTTTGGCATAATTAGTAAAGAGGTCGGTCTATTAATTAAAAGATGACATGTTTGAGTCCAGGCTGTATCAATATTTATTTTTCTTTTATTACCTCCTTTGATAACATATTTAGTTTAGTCACCATATGTAACTGATTTCAATGCTTTAAATTGACATTGGACTTGTTTAAAATAAATTTAAATAGCTACATTCTCACAAAATTTTATTAAAATTGACAATTTCAGGGTGATGATTTTTTATCAAAAGATTATTTTCTAATAGCAGTACACAAGTGCACTGCCATAAAATTTATTCTCTTTACACGGTTGAATGATTACTGTTATTGTAGATGTTAACATTGGAAGTTTGTTTTAGCCATATGCATAATTAAGCTATCCCTGATCAATGTTTATGAACTATAAAATTCCTGAAAATATTTCATAAAAATGTTGATGCATAATTCCTGACAGCTGTTCTTCTTCTCTGCAAAATACATAAAAACATCCGATTCTCATTACTTTGCAATATTTTACTACTTATAAGAATCAATTCTTTTTTCTTTTTCTTTAAAGTTACTAAGTGTTAACAATAAAAAAATTCTATTCTAAATAATCATTTGCATATTTGATGAATATTAAAGCAAATTAAAAAACACTAGATTATTGAAAAAACACTCAAAATACTCGTGTTAAACGATAAAGTAATTAAAAAACTTTGTAAAAAACACACTTTTACTTCTTATGTGTGTTTTTTACAAAGTTTTTTAATTACTTTACACTAGATTATGTTCAATCAAGATCAAACAGTTAAACTGTGGGCTTACACAATATCTACCCAGCTGAAATACCACCATAAATGTGATCCACAGCCTCAGAATTTAGAACATAAAATAAGACCTCCAAAGTATCTTAACAGACTTGTGAGAATGAAGTTATTAAAACTTTGTAAAATAACACACATAAAAAATGTACTGACAATAAGCACATTTTTCTGTAAATTTTTTTACAAACTTAATTATTGTACCTTTTAAAACTCATTTTCTGTTGAGTAGCTTTTGTTATACTTAAGAATGTCTGTATATTGGATTTTAACATTTTCTGTCAATGATTACGGCTTACAAGCTCCATTTCAACGAAATCTTTTTTTAAGTAACTCATTAGAAGGTTAAGCTCGCTCCTTGTTCATAAGAAATTCTTTCACTTTTATAAGCAGCATATTTCTACATCTTTTTTTTTTCATTATTTACTACTGCAATTACATTATGTGTATTAATACTTTTAAAAAATGATTTCATGTTTTTATATTAATTGTAGTACACACAATGCATATAGTACACTAGGTGAACATACTATCATATTCATTGTTCATAGTATTTCCAAAATAATATGACTTCCAATTTTAAAGAAAATATGCTTACTTTTACAACATCCAGTTTGATTAAATCTGCATCAGAAAGCTCTTCAATGACAATATTAGGTTCATCAAGATCTTGTGGTTCCAACTGAGCTACAAAATGTCCATTCAGCCAGCAAAATGTTTTATTGGAACAAGCCTACCACAGAAAAAATTACACAATTTGTAACTCAAGAGCATAATACAAATCTGCCATTAAGTTAGCTTTTAAGCAGAACTGATAAAATTTAATGTAATATCAAAAGAATTCTATAAATATTTTGGCTTTTGTTACCTCATCAGCTTTAGAAATCAGAAGACTGTGAATGGCTGAGATAGTAGCAGAAACAGAAGTAAGAGATTTATCATCAAGAGCCCAACGTAGTAAAGGCACTAGTCCAGCATTGAGTAGAACAGGTAATAATGGAGCATCAAAGCACTTATCCATCATCCCAAACCAATTCTATAAAAGAGAAAGAACATTTGTTAGTTGAATACGACAATCAGGTATTTACTCGTTATAGCATGCATGCATGCATAATGTGCACCCTGTACTTCACAAGAAAAATAGGCGAAATTTTGTTATCTCATATATAATGCACACTATAAATTTGACATGTAAGTGATTTTAAAAGTGGCTGAAATTTTCAATTAAGTGGATGGAACTGAAGAGGATATCATTTAAGTCACTGACTGTGCCAGTGATGACAAGGACTGTGATGACTCACTTGTAGCATCAATGAGAATTGCTAAATAGTATTACAATATAATGTTACTAGCGATTTTGTTTAAAATAAAGTGTAACTAGTGAAATAAAAATGCTACAAGTAATTTTATTGAGGAAGATTTTTCCAGTTTTATTATCTACTCTGAATAAATTTCTTGATGAACAAGTATATTGTGGATTACATGCAGAAGTAAAAATTTATTCCATGTATAATGCACACTCAGATTTTTTGGCTTAAATTTTTGAAAAAAAGTGTGTGTTATGCACAAGTAAATATGGTAAAATCTTTTTTAGTGTGTGTTCCAACTGTAAAAGAATTGTTCTAAAGCACATTCTACACAGATCAGAATATACAGAAACTACAGAATATACAGACTACACATACAGAATATCTACAGAAACTGAGAAAAAAAGGATCTTGATTTTTTTTATTTCCTTGACAATTTTTATGAAGTTTTCATAACAAATTATATACTTAGCATATCCATCAATGTATGAATTGGCCTTGTATAACATAGATGCCTACACAAGTCAAAAAAATACAAAATCGACCAATTTTATAAATACAAAAAGAAAATGTAGTTGAACACTGGTGAGAAAGGGAGGCAAATAAAATCAAGATGGCACGTAATATGCGCACATCTTTTTTCTATAAACGGGTTGCTATGAATGCCTACTTATCAAGATTCTGCATTCAAGAAAATAATGGCTATTTCTGAATGCAATGCTCATGTTTGGCAATAAAACGGTCACATTGTCAAAGAGAAAATTTAAATTTCCCGATTTTTGGATATTTTAACGAAATTCCCTGATTTTTCCAGATTGATAAAGTTCCCTGATTTATCCAATTTGTAGCCACTCCCTAGTAAATCTAAAATAATTGGACAGCTGTCAAATACCTTCAAAGTATTATATTTTATCAGACTTCAATGATCATTTTACTTATAAACTGTGTACTGACATTTTTGTTTAAGAAAACATATTATTTTAGATATATTTAAATAAATAATATGCAAGTGACTCAACTAAAATGGAATCTAAATCCTTATTCAAATTAGTATTATTTTGATAACAAGAACTTAAATATATGAAGTAGATTAAAATTTTACTCAAATATATAGTTTTCAAAAGTTATTTCTATTACAATAAAAAGCAATTACATTCTCCAATATATGAGCAATAGTGTTGAGAGCAGTTATCCTTTGTGATTGCAGAGAGCTCCTAGCAAGAAGAAACAATTCTTCAAGAGAATAACCAGGTACCTAATAAATAAATAAATAAAAATCTCAATTAAAATTGTCAACTCTTAACAAAGTAAGATTTTGGAAAATGCATAATGACTTAACTAATTAAAAATCTAAAATGGGCAATGACTTTTAGAGCATTGGAATTTTCTTTATAAAGAAGTCATTTTTCCTCCACTGAAAAATAGTTTAAATAAAGTTTTGTATTTTGAACAAGCTGTAGAAATTTATATGAAATGGGGGGGGGGGAGGTCTAATTTTGTAATCTAAACCACATATCTGAACACAGACATAAATATAAAATAAAAACATACATCAATTGAAATTTCTAGAATAAAGTTGGTCATATATACAGGGTTTCTACAGATTTCACAGCTTTTGCTTCCCTGACATCTATCATGCTCTTCCCTGACTTTTTATCTAGCATGCTTTCCCAAATTTTGAATTTCTATTTTTAATATTACATCCTTTAATTAATAACTTTTTATATATTTTGCCCCTTTTTTACAAATAATAATAATAATAAAATCAATATACACAAAAATATTATTTGACATCACTGGAGTCTAACAAAAACCATGTTTGATAATTGTTTAGGATAAAATTAAGAATATTTCAACCGAACAAGATATGTTAATAAAGGACACATTTTAAAATTATTTATAAGGTTAGATAAGAAAATGAAAATAAAACAATTTCTACAATTAGGTTCAAACAGGAAGTATTTTCTTGATTTTGCCGCAAAATTCAAATATTCTTGCATGTCCCTGACCTTTCTTCAAATTTCCCTAACTTTTTTCACAAATCCCTGACTTTCTCTCACCAAAACTCATTTCCCTGACTTTCCAGGTCTGTAGAAACCCTGATATACCATAATATCATGATAAAAATATGTTAATGCATTGCATCTTTGTATTTAAAGAAAGACAATATAGAAAGGTTTCATCCACAGAACTAATAACCTTTTCATAAGTCTTGTAAAATAATACTTAGGGGTGTAATAATAAATTAAGCATAGCCAGAAAGCTTTAACATTTTTATATAGTTAAGAGGAGGGGGAGAGGGGTTGCTTCATTTATCTAGAGCCTATTGTATTGTGGTTAAAGAATTACATTTTTAAGAAATATTTTTTATTCATTATAATATACCATTTCAAGTGAACCTTAAAGAACATTATACATATTTATTGCTGACACTATCTAAAAAGGCATTTTTAATTGGTTTGTTAGGCTTTTATGATTTGAGTTTATCAGTCTATAAAACACTTAAAACTGTCTATATAACACTTAATAAATGTTTGCAATTTGAAACAATGCTTACAAAAAACTTTATAAGCATTGCTGGAACAACATTCTGACAAGTTCTACACTGCTCATAATACTAGAAAAGAAACTTACTTCAGGCTCATCACCATGGTGATGTAAACCTTTGTAGGTAGGAATATCTGCTTCTCGTGATAGCAATTTGCCCTCAAAGTCAAACCTTGCAGTGTATCCAGTCTAAATAAAAATGCAAAAAGATATATTAGCAACATACTTTAAAAAGTCAAAAATGTAATCATATAAACTAAAATTTTTGTTCATCATTGAATGGTAAATATTTTTACTAGTGTTAAGTTTATTCCCCTTTTTTTTAATGCAACAATTTTATTTACTATATAGTCTCACATTTTTAGTAGATAAATATGAAATTTTGATTTTTAGTAACTTTTGTAAGCGTGAGTAAAGAAGTCATTTAAAAAAATCCAAAAAGCAAAATGTCATTTTCATAGATAAGCTAGAGAAAAAAATATATGTAAAGCTTTTCCTAGCCTCATTTGTAAAGAAAAGTGAGGTGAGAAGACGAGAGAGATAGTATTGAATTTACAATTAATGATTGTACAAGATTTACTAAGTATCGGATTCATTGGATTTTTTCATTTTGAAATCTAGAAGTTCACAGAAACGGTAGGTCTGGATTTTTTTTTTTCTAATAAATATAAAATATTATAACTAACACTGTAACTTCCAATCCACCTGCCAGTTTACCAGCATGCAATTTTTTTAAACCTTATATATGATTGAATAACTGGAAAGAGAACAAAATCAGCAAACACTTTTTTGAAATGCTTAATAAAAACATGAAATGACTCAGAATGACAATGAAAAAACAGCTTAAACTACATTAACAATTAAAGCAATCTGCTATGGACATATAAGGGTGTCCCAAAAATATGGTAACACACTTTAAATTCTTTATCTATTACAGATAAGTGGGCAATGTAAACTTTAAAAATGTTCAAAATAAGGTAGGAAAAAAGACTATGTTAAGAAAATTTTCTCATGCTAATTTTCAGAAACATTATGCTTTTTAAATTTGTATATGACCCCCCCATACAAAAAAATTTCCTGTTAGTAAAATTGCCCCATACACTAATGAGGTGATGTAAAAAATTTTACCCTTTCATCATAAAACTTCTGAGAGATATCTTTGAACAAAGATGATCTGGGGCTATACATGATTTTGAATATAAACATTTATTGCTAGAGTGGAAAAAAATTATTTTCTTTAGTAATTTCTGTACAACCCCTAAAATACGATAATTCAACATGCTTTTTTTTCCCCTTCAAGAGCCATTGAAAAGTGTTTAAATCAGCTTATATTTATCTTCATATCTCTAACACTTTTTAGAATATAGTTCCTAAATTTTGAACGTCACCTCATTAGTGTATGGGGTACATTTTACTAATTGAGATTTTTTTTTTTTTTTTTTTTTTTTTTTTTATCGGGGGCTCCATATTTAAAAAGTGTAACTTTTTAAAAATTAACAAAAGGATTTTTTTTTTGTAGCATAATCTTTTTTCCTGCCTTATTTCTAACTTATGTTGCCCACTTATCTCTAATAGATAAATAATTAAAGCACATTACAAATTTTTGGGACACCCTGTACTCAATAGTATGTACAGTTTTTTAACTCAGCTGCTAGGGATTGACCAATACCAAATTTTAACTGATAACTGATACCAATACTTTACCAATAAGTTTATTTTTAAAAATAGCCGATACCAATACTTTACATGTTTTAGTGGCATTAAAGCTACATTTCTATTTATTCTCGGCTGCTTTTGAATGAGAGTACCCTTCTCCTTTAGTTAAACTAAAATGGATGACACCCTTCTAGAACACAGATAAAAATTTATGCCCAGTAGAAAATTTATTTATTTTTGTTTTTTATTGTGCCAACCAATGGCTGAGTGGATAAGATGCAGATCATTGAGAAACATCTAAAATGTTTAAGACTGGGTTTCTGGCTGTCAGTCTAACGGTATAGAGTTTTGGATAGTTTTTCCCAGCAGAATTCCTCATCGCATACAGGTTTAGCAAATCATCCTAGTTACCAACTTTTTCCCTTCACATTCTAAAGATTCAAGAGTTTTATCTGTGCAATGGTTTGAAAACGGGGGATATAATCAAAAAACATGACACTCACTTTCAACTTTGTTTAATTTTTTATCATCTATTTAGTCTTTAGAGCTGTAAAAACATTAAATCTGATGTAGGCATTAAATGACTTCCTTGTACATCTATTAAATCATAAATATTTTCAGTGTATTTAATCTAAACTTTATTTTATTTGAAAAAGACAAAATACTGCAATAATACTAAGGTTTAGGTTTAAGGTATTTTTAACCAAATATTTGAGATATCATCAAGCTCAGTTCAGTTTTAGACTTGTTTTTGACACTTAATTTGGTGATACTTTGTCAAAAGCTGTCAAGCTTAAAATAATTTGTGAGATTTTGTGCATAGCCGAACTAATGACTGACCACAGCCTTGTAATAAATTGAAGGAATCCATACATTTTAATGCATTGAAAGTCTTTCGGATGACCCTGTAAATAAATTGCCCAGTTGACAGCAATCAAAACAGGAAAGCTAAATCATATAAAACATATCAATTATAAAATACTTTTCATGACAACAATGTTTTGATCAAAATTTGTACTTAAATCGGACAAGATTTTAGAGATAATTTTTTAAAAAGCTGCATATCACTGTCATGGGAAGGGAAGGGCCATTGCCACCCCCCCTCACACACACCTCTAGCTGACATATTACTGTTATGATTTAGGTACTGATATAATGTAGAAGTGGTTCAACAGTAAAGTATAGCATCTTCCTGGGGTAGGACCCTTGACTTGGTCTCTCCTAAAATGATCACATGGTCGCCCACAATCACTATTAATGTAATCTTGTGAGACCCTGTTAAAGGACTTTAAAAGTTATTTCTATTTTTTAACTGAAGAGTAACTGACACAGAGAGCAAAGAATTTGTGACCTGGCATTCAAAATTAATGTGCCACATGCTAAAAAAGATTGCAGTTTTATTGCGTGTAAGCCGAATAATTAGAGCATGCGATATGAATTTTCAAAAATAAAACATTGCCAAGAAAAATAAAATATCATCAGGCTGGGTATTTTTTTCACTATACTTGGCAATTTATTTTCAAAAGTCAACACACTTGAACTGTAATTTGGCAGTAATTCAAATTGTTACTGACTGATATTATCACAATCAAAGTAATTTTAATGTAAGAGAAAAACTAAGATATTAAATTTAAATTTTGTTGCTTTTCAATTTTTCTTAAATCTTATGACACATTAGTAGAGGTAGGAATTTTGCATTCAGCACGCAGTACAAAATTTTATGCGGGATGTATGTAGAGTACAAATCAGGTCCTAAATACATAAAATCAAATTCTTTTAACACCCCCTATGCGCACTCTGTAGCACGCAAAGCCCTGTCTGAACGCAATCTTTGAATATTGCACGCAAACACAATACTTGCACCCCAAGTGAACGCAAAGTGAAATTTTGTACATAGGCTTATACTTTTAGTATTTTTCTACCCTGCAGCAATATTGGTGAAGTCTAGACGGATCAGAATGGAAAGAGCGTAAGCAATGTGTAATCCGGATGTAGCACGAGCACTATTCAATTTGTGCATTCACAGTAGCTTCACTTCTGATAAGAGTAGTTTTGTTTCTCAGGGGATGCTTCTGAGAATCTGGGGGGATGTTTCTGGGAAATGGGTATGGATTTTCCATGAGTGAAGCATCTTCGTTGAGAGCGGTGCGAGGGAGGTGAGGTGCAGCTGTTCCAGAAACAGTACTAGTACATTTGCTATCACTTCGCAATTGTATAGGCGCAGCCCTGGGGTGCCATCTCAAAAAGTTTCGGTTTGTTTTTCTTTTGCCCTTGCTGTAGGTGACATGTGACGTGGTTCCCTGACCTCTTGATTGGCTACTTACTGAAATGGCGCTATCTTGTGGATGTGTATACGTTGGCTCAGCCCACATTCTGTGAGAGACTTACGCAAAAGCTTTGCTTTCTAATTTCTGTAGAAACAAATAGATCCTGTAATCCTGAATAAAAATGAGTAAACTTGGAAAATCAAAGTTCCATAGTATTTTAAAGTGCTTTGAAAATGAAGGATTTGAAAGTGATGGTACTTTAATTTTGTGCACATATTGCAACAAAAAAATCAACGCAGATATTAAACACCAAAAACTACCACTGAGCAGACATGCGGATTGCACAACTCACAAAAAGAACAAGGAAACAAAGCTGAAAATGAAGGGAAGCAGTACAAAATGTTCGTTCATTGCGGAAGCTTTTCGATTGTCATCTAAGAAAGCCAATGAAGTTAACCAGTTTAATGTTGATATTACTGCTGCTCTAATAGAATCTGGAGTGCCTTTATCTAAAGTGAACCATCCATCCCTAAAAGGATTTCTAGAAAAATATACTCAAAGAAAGATCCCTGATGAAAGCACTCTGAGAAAGAACTATGTAGATACGAACTATGATACCACAATACTGAAAATCAAAAGTATTATAGGAGATTCTCCTGTTGCTTTCATATTAGATGAAACAATGGATGCGCAAAAAAGATATGTTCTTTCCATTCTTCTTTCTCCTGTGAATGGAATACCATCTAGATTTATGCTGTTTAAAATGTACAATTTGGAGAAAACAAATAGCTGTACTGTAATGCAGGCATTCAATGATGCTTGCTCGAAGTTGTGGCCAGAAATTAATTACGAAAAGGTATGGTTGGTGGTCACAGATCAGGCATCTTACATGTTGAAGGCATTTTCGCACCTTAAGCCTCTCTATCCTAATTTACACCACGTTACTTGTTTGGTGCATGCCTTGCACAGAGTTTGTGAGGCCGTTAGGGAAAAGTATGAACTTGCAAATCAGTTCATTGGATTAATGAAGAAAATACTCCTTAAATCACCAGCTAGAATAAATATGTTTCAGCAAATTACTGAGCTTGCACTTCCTCCACAGCCTGTGATCGTCAGGTGGGGCACCTGGATCTCTGCTGTAGTTTATTACTGTTTAAACTTTGCAAATATCAAGAATTTTATTGCACAACTTGAAGAAGATAGTAGTACAGTAGTAAAAAAATCAAGAGCATTATAGACAATAAAAATTTGGAAAAAGAATTATTTGTGGCCTACAACTACAAATTCATAGCAGACAACATTAAGAAACTTGAAGAACGAAACTTAGAGAAGGAAAAACAGTGGCAGATTTTTAAAGAGGTGGAAAGCTGCTTGGATGACTTTGCCAAGAGAAAGTTAGAAAATTCTATCAGGAAGAATCCGGACATTGCTGCATTTGTCAATGAAAACCAAGACGTTGACAAGCGCATAAAAACTAAGTTTGCACCTGTAGTAAGTGTAGAGGTCGAGAGATCGTTTTCGCAGTACAAAGACTTTTTGACTGATAAGAGACAAAATATGGTTTTTCAGAACATTCAAAAAATGTGTGTTGTACGTCAAAATTACTTTGTATGGAATGGAATAAATGATATAGAATAAATCAATTGAATAAATAATTGGTAAGTTGTTTATTTTTATTTAATTAAACTATCAGAATATTAAAATATTGCTAATTAAAAACTGCACTCAAAATGCATGCAATGGGCAAGAAATTTTGCACGCAATTTCACAAAAATTAGCACGCAAAAATCCTAACTATACACATTAGATAAACCTTACTAATGCTAACTCATTTAAATATGAAACAAAAACCAGAAAAAAAAAATAAGAAAAACTCAAAATATTAAGTGTTCATAAATATGTAAAGTCAAATACCTGTTAATTTTTTATAAAATATGCAGGTTAAAAAAAATCATCATCATCATCATTTCACAAATATTTAGAAAGATGATTAATAGCATATAAAGGAACACTTGGATATTAAATTTTGCAGTATTTTAATTTCTGAAATTTTACACCATATGAAGTATTAAATATTCTTTAAAAGCAAACTAATAAAATTAATCATTGTAATCAAAGTTTAATAAGGATTTAATAAGCTTAATAAATTTTAACCAAATATTTGTCATTCAGTATTTGGCAAAATATGATTATTTGGTGCAACCCTAATAAAACATAGAACTAAAAATGTTAAATACAAATTTTTACCTTTAAATTGATAGGCTTTGGTTGAGGCAAGTTGGTCATCCATTCTAATTTCTCTTTTTCTATTTTATTCATATTTCTCCATAAGCCTTTGTTACTTTCGTCAATTATTTTTTTAGTTTCTTCAGGAATTTCTAAAATGAATATTAACAACATAGTTAATAACGAATATATTAGATGATTTTCATTAATAAATGATTCAATACTTACATTTATATTAGTAGGATTATTACAGGGATTCTATAGATTTCACAGCTTTTGCTTCCCTGACATCTATCACTCTCTTCCCTGACTTTATCTAGTGTGCTTTCCCGAATTTTGTGTTTCTATTTTTAACATTACATCCTTTAATTAATAATTTTTATATATTTTGCCCGTTTTTTTACAAATAATAATAATAATAAAATTAATATATACAAGAATCTTATTTGACAACACTGGATTCTAACAAGAACCATGTTTGATAATAATTTAGGATAAAATTAAGCATATTTCAACTGCACAAGATATGCTCATAAAGAAAACATTTTAAAATTATTTATAAGGTTGAATGAGAAAATGAAAATAAAACAATTTCTATACTTAGGTTCAAACAGCAAATATTTTCTTGATTTTACTGCAAAATTCAATTTTTCTTGCATTTCCCCAACCTTCCTTCAATTTCTGCTAATTTCCCTGACTTTTTTCCCAAATCCCTGACCAAAACTAATTTCCCTGACTTTCCAGGTCTGTAGAAACCCTGTATTATGAAGAATTTTAAAATTATAAAAATTAATTACAGAGAAACCTCCTTTAACAGCCAGCTTCTGAAGACTGACCACATATCAATGGTACCAAGCATGCTCCACAAGATTAACATTAAAGCTAGGCTCAAAACAACAGCCACCCATCATTATCAGGAAATAATCTTAACCCAAATGCACTTAATAATTATTTTTTCAACTCAAAGTGCAAACAATGTAAATTTATTTGCCACAGCCACAATATACACATGCTATTAATATTGAAACATATTCCAATGTCCTACAAACTTACGAACAGTACATAATTTTTCTTTGATCAAAAATAATGATGAATTGTAGAGAAAAACAACAAATAGTATTAATTCTTTGAAAAAAATTTAATAAATTTGTTATAATGTTAGTAATGTAATATCATTAATTCTGTTTTTAGGCAAATTTTGCCTTAAAAAAATATGCAATTGTAAATAGCAAATTTTTTAATGCAAATTATAATACATGAAACTTAATGAAGATAAAATAATCTATTTGTGTCCCTATTGTTAACTTCGATTTTTTTTCTTAAATATTAAATCTCTGAATAACAGGCATTTTTGAAGCACCGGTCACTTTTGGATAGGTTTTGTTTCACTAGTAGTTTTTGTTTCACTTTGTTTTGCTTCATGTGTAAGTACTTACACTAAATAACCCTATAAATTTATAACTATAAATTTTCATTTAAAACAATTTTATTTGATTACTAAACGTATGCATATATTTAGTATGGCAGCGCAGCATTATTGTATGAAGGAGAAGAAAAACAAAAACAAGCACTTTGAATAAACATTGAAAAATTACAAGCTTAGGAAAATGAATTTATGGAGTATACAGAAACAGAAGATTGCAGTGTAATAATTTTATGTTTCCTTCATAACATATGGAGACAGTTCCATAAGTCACTTGAAAAGTCTAAACAATGGCTGCACTATAACGTCTCATAGGTATATATCTGTTTTCTAGTGATCTTCGGAGATTCATTGACAAAATTTCGTTTGGATGTAAAAACCTTTTAGATAAAAATTTTCTGAATAAACACATTTCTTCCCCCTACCTTCAGCCCGCATAGTAAAAACACAGAAGAAGATTATTTACTCTGTCTTTGTAAAGTAAAAAGGCAAGTGGTTATGGATATGATTACTTTGCCTTTCTACTATAACCAGTAAAAGTATTAAATCAGAATAAAGGCTAATATGTGGATAAAGAGAAAGGATACTTTTAAGAAATATATCCAGTTACGCGTTAAATCAAATTATAACTTATAAGAAACATTTGCTCAAAATTTTTAGTGAGCATCTAACCTTTTTTCTGTTCAATTTGCCAAAAAGTTGAATAGTTTTGATACCTTGATGATTGAATTAATACAACAGAAAAAAGTAAATAGGTAAGCAGTTTCTCTTTCTTTTCGGGATACTTTTGAGATCTGCAACAAACAAAAACTAAGTATATCAAAAAGATCTATTAGTATGTTGATGTAATTTAATTCTAATATATTTAAGTCCACTCCAGCACCCCCCCCCCCAAAAAAAGAAAAAAATGTGTACTAAAAGAGCAAAAATAATTCACTCTACCAATATCCACATTTTCAGCATTTGGCAAACCTTTGCCATGCTCATTCTCAGAGGGATATCCAATGCTTTCTGACTCCAAGACTTTCTCAAGAATCAGAGCATCACAATCTTCATTTCCTTCTTTTCTCAAAATATCACCAGGTAGATCTGTCTTTTCTTTGGTTTCTTTTTTAATATTTTTATTAGTGGCCTTTGAACCATCCTGCTTGGCTGCAATAATGAATTTTAAAATTTAAAAAACTATTATTAGAGTTTTCATAATTTTTTTAAAAAAGAAAAGAAAATGAAATAATCAAAAGAATTTGATGATACTTTTGAGAACATCTTGAATCATTAATTTAATTCTCCACAATATTTCATACACAAAACAAACATAAAATAAAAATGAGATCTACAATATATATATATATATATATATTCTAAACAAATACTAATTTATTGGAACACCAAATGTAATAAACATCAGGGCTTAGACAAAGTTATGTCATGACAATGAAAAAGAAGCTTTTTTTTTTTTTTTTTTTAAGTAGAAAGACAACAAAAATTTATCAGTTACCTTTGCAACAATAAGGATTTCAAAAACAGAAATAATACATAATTGTATACATATAATCTGAAATAAAATTTTAAGTATTTTATGAAGTAATTAAAACAATTTATGAAAGACACTAAACTTAAATAACTTCCCAGTATTTCTACTTATGTTAAATGTAATTAAATCAACCCAATTAAACTTAATCCTGGCTCTCGCAATGATGATAAATAGCTTGGAAATAAAATTCAATAATATTAATTTCTTACTTACATTTTGATGCATCTTTCTTTTCTAATCTTCTCTTCTTTTTTATAAATTCAAGAATTTCGGGCTCTATACAAACAGATTTAAAATAAAAATTTGTTTGTATTTGAAAAAATTACAAAAAATAAGAAAAAATAGTACACATCAAAATGGCTTAGAAAAACTAATTTGAAATGTGCAAAAACATATTCATTAAATATAGAATTCTTTAAATAAAAATAGTAAAAAGAAAAGAGGGTATTTCTTGATAACATGAAATTAAATTATCGAAAAAAAAAAGAAGCTTTCAGATTTAGTAAATACTACAATATTATACTTATTACTTTTTATTTACTTAATGAAATTATATTTTATAATTTTAATTCAAAATCATTTTTTTTAATCAAGTGAAAATACCAGGCATTCTTCTAGAAATGAGTTTAATTGTCCCACAAAAAAAGAAATGAATCAAAAATTGAAGCTTAAATCTAATTTTCCAAACAATAACAAGCCTCATACAGTTAAAGAGAGTTCAGTGAATTAATATGAAAGTTCATAAAACCAGCAATGAAACTTGTTGGATTAAGAAGTTAACAATCACCATGACGCAGATGCATACACACTGGAGGTAGATATTTAGTTGAAGATCATATAAGATATCTGATTGATTCATTTTATGGATCATGACACAACTCTAAACACAAGAATGAAAAGGTGTAAAAGTAGAGAATAGATAGAAATTTTATTTTCTGCTTTTTTTCCCCCTTCTTTATTGAAACAATAGTTTGTTTTTCTATAAATTTAGTTAAGGGGCATAAGAAAGTTGGGGGCATGAAAAGTGGAAACTATCACAAACGTGATTCTACTTTGAAAATGGATGATAGGCTAAAATGGGAACTCGCTGAAGCACTTTTTTATATTGTCTTTTGTGAAGCTGTATTTTTCCGATTTCAATCTTTATATTTTGTTTTAACTCTTTTTTTTTTTTTTTTTTTTTTACTTTTTATAAAAAAATGTCAGTAAAGTATTTTTCAAATTTTCCATATTTTTCCAAGGAAAAAAAAAAAAAAAAAAAGCTGAACTTTCTCTTACCTCTATTTTGATAGAATCAAAGCAGATCTAATGTATATGAAAATTTATGAAAGGTTCTCATAAAAGAAAAGTCAGTAAAAGGCACATGCATGTTAAATGTTCATATTTCATTTATATAAATATTTAGCATGCATCAGAAAGAAATTCATCTATTATTTCATAAGATAGATTATAGTAACAGTTAAAGGTAGAAAAGAATAACAATTAAAAGAAAAACCCTAAAATTTATTAATTCCAGTAATTAAAGTTATGATCGTTAAAACTACACATTCAATTAAAAAAAATTAAGAGTTTTTACTTTGTTAAAAAACAATTGATTTAACAGTCTTTAGCAAAAAGAAGAACAATTTTTTTTTTTACAATTTTTTTTATCTAAATATGCATAAGTAAAAGCTGCAGATATTTAAATTTAGTGTGAAATTAAAAAACTTTAGATAAATTTACAAAAAATTATGAGATTAATTAGTAACTCACAACCAAGACACTATTAACAATGAAACTAACTCAAATAATTTTCCAGCTGTGTCTGATGGTGCAGTATTTCTTCTTTGGACATTGATGATAGTTTGGCTAAATTTTCTTCATGAATCTTTTTCACCACTGAATCTTTCTCACTAGATGCAAGACCACTTCCATCAACTAATGTTGGTCTGTCAGACATAGCAGAGTCTGAAATTTTTAAATAGGGATTTAATTAACTAAAATGAAAAATAAAATATATATATTCTAAATATTTAAGTAATAATATCATTGTCATAACAGATTTTTAAAACAATCATTGTAAAGTGGTTTATTTATTTACTATTTTATCATAAAAGTATGCCATTGTACTAATTTATTAATTATTTATCTTTTGTCTAAATCTATTCTGGAAATAGTTTTTAAAGGTTTACATTAATTTTAAGGCACAAAAGAGATTAAGCACCCAAAATGTTGATGTTGTTCTGTTTATCCTTTCACACAAACCAGACACAAGACCATCAATCTGATGTCTTTGTTGGATAAAATCCTTAATTGTACATTTCTGTAGAATTTATACAAGCACTGAGATTTTGCTTCTAATAACTGACTTTCAACAGCTATTAAGTAAGCAGAAATATGAATAAGAAAACTTTTGCTTTTTCTAGCTTTTAAAACCTACTATAAAGTGTGCATTCATTACTTGAAAAAATATAGGGTGTATTATATTTTATAAAAGTGGTTTAAGATGATGCAAAAAATTATTGATTACTGTAAATGATTAATAATTTATTGTAAACAAAAAACTACAAATTTTCAATTAAAACACTCTGCATTTTTTACGCTCACAAGAGCTCTACCATGAACATGATTCAAACATAAAAATATTTAATTAGAAAGTTCAACAATTTCTGCTTATAGAATGTTCGTATGGATATGAACAAAATATAATTTTCTATATCATATTTTTCCTATTTTAATTAAATTTCCAGGATTCATTTTTTCTTACAATCTTGATAGAAACTTATATAGTTTTATGCTCAGGTGTATAGTTTTGGTGTATCAGGTGTGTCAGGTGTATAGTAAACTTATATAGTTTTATGCTCAGGTTTTATGCTCTTTTATGCTCAGGTGTCTTAATTTTCTTTTGTTTCATAACTATATATGGTAAAAAGTAAGTCTCACATTTCAAAGTGAATAATGACCAGGTATTACTAGGTTAAATCTAAGATCAATCATTTCATAATACATTTGTATGTTTTTCATGATTAAAAATTAATCATTTCTTTTGATATAGCAGAGAATTTTCAACTGATACTCTGAAGCAGTGGCATAGCCATTGGGGAGGGGGGAGGGGGTCATAACCTCCTAATTTTTTTTAACAAAGGCTATGTTCTTGGTAATGAGGTTCTCATTGCCAAAAATAGAGCCCTTTTCTCATTGTTAAGACTAGGACCCATTTTGAAAAATTGTAGGCCTTCAAACCCTTTCCCCTTCGGCTACGCCACTGCACTGAAGTCTAATTTAAATGTTTTACTGTAAAAATTCAAAGAGCTGAACAAATACCCATACCCAAAATTCTATTGATCTAAGACATAAAACAATGTTTTATCTTATTACTCAAAGCTCTAGCAACAAAGCAGTCCCCAGTGTTGAAGCAACTGCTGATTATGACAATCCTTTTACATGAAAGTAGGGATGCATCAGCTCATATATTTCGGAACATTACTTTGAATAACTGACACCTTTCAAAAATTTGGACATGCTGCAATGTACATTCTGTATAAATTATTCTGTATAAATTATTCTGTATAAATTATTCTGTATTCCATATTTTTATAATAATAGACCTGATATCTATATCTTTTATCAACACATGAAACAGCAAGATTTCTTTTAAAAATTAAAAAAGAAATGCAATGTATTTTAATTAGAATAACTATCTTGTATGAAATAAATGAATGATAATTTCATATGGCTATGATTAATACTGGGAAAAAAACAATGAAATTTACAATGGTTGTAATTACCTATAGGTTGTTTATCCTTGGGTACAGAATTGCCATTTTGGTGTTCAACAGAATTTAAGATCTGGACAAAAATACTTTGGTCTTTCTTTTTGGCTGCAAACTAAATTAAATTTATAAATGAACATATCTATATTAATGCAAAATACTATAGTGAAATGCTCAAAAAAATCAGAAATTGTGTATTATTAAAACACTATTTAGTTTGTCAATAATAGACGGCAATCAAGGTTAGTAAACAAGTGCTGCTAACCTCCTCCTTTTCCAAAAACAACAAAAAGTGTAAAATGTTTACACTATAATGATGTTACAATAATAAAGTTTAAATATTATTAAAAAATATTTTTAATAGGCAATGACAATAATTAAAGAAAAAAGTCAAATTTTACTATCAGCTTACTTTAAAACTTTGATCATATGTATGTGCTTTCATTTGAATGCAAGTGTATTGCAGTGAAAACTGGAGCTCAGTAGAAAGAGTTATATCTTGGTTACTCAGAGTTTATGCTTTACATTATAAAAATTAGCTAAACCTATACATAAAATTTTTGGAGATATAAAATGTAAGCTGGTATATATTTTTATTTCCTATTTTTTCACTTGTTATTATTTTACTGATAAATCTAAGATCCATTTATAAAATTAACAATACAATGAAATTTTATAAGATTGTACTTCTATCTGTGTGCTTCTTATATGTATGAATGCAAATTCATAGACTTTATATAAACGATTATTGCAATACTTCACACTGGTATTAGGTAGTAACATTAAATTAATTAGCCATGTTGCTTAAGTTAAAAAAAAAAAATTATTTGAAAAATGAGAATTTATGCATTTGATGCTTTGCATATTCTTAAGTAAGGTTAAGGATATAAGTAATTTAATTAAAAGAATCTGATCATTTTTAAAATTAAAAAACATAAGTAACTTTACAAAAAATCATTTCTTTTTCCCCCATTTAAAATATAAATTGTGAAACTGCCACACATAAACCTTGACAGATTTCATGTCTTCAATTAATTCCATTTGACTGTATTTAACAAATTTTTAAGGATGTATGATAACAACATTTTATCGTTAAGACTGCTTCTGGGCTTAAACAAAAAATGGGTAGTTTCAAGCACTTCTGGATAGATTAAATACTCCACACAACACATCACAGCTTAAATTAGTAAAATTTATTTACTGACAATAACAGAGAAATCAATGTATGTGAGCTGGTAATGTCCTAGCACAACAAAAAACTTAGTCTTTTAGCATATGTAGATCATCTTATCAATTCAAACAGTTCAATTTAATTTTTATTTTAAATCCAGAAACAAAATTTCATTTAAAGCCTAAAATGATTAGATGATAGCTTGAAATACCTGTTAGCAACTCTCATGCATTCAGTTTGGTAGTAGTTTCCTAGCTTTTGGAAATTATTCTATTTTAATTTACAGGTTTTATTTATTCGTTTGTTTATTTTATTTAATTTTTTTTTTTTTTTTTTTTTGCTGAGCAATTTTGATTAGAGCAAGAATAAGTATTAACTCTATCTTTAATGAATTTTTAATGAATAATACTTTTTTTACCACAAAAATTCTATTAATGTCAAGCTTTTTTTTTTTTTTTTGTTGGGGGGGGGGGTGTCTCGACAAAATGTGTCAAAGGCGAATCACTGAATCACTTTTCAAACAATATAAAGAAATCAAAGAGTTCTTCAACCATTGTCTAAGAGTTTTTTATAAGACAACAGCAGAGTAATGGTATGTTAAAAGTTGACAATTTTGGCCATATTTGATGATTTGTTAACAAATTTTTACCAACTTCCCAGTTTATTCAATTGGAATATTAATCACAGTTAATAAAGGTGCCTATATTAGTGTAAATAAAGGTAAAGTATAGTTAGAATATGCCTAACAAAGATTCAGAAACAGTTTTAGTAGGCAATTTTAATAGACTTCAATTCTAGAAATATGTTTTATGAAACAAAAAACAACAACAACAAAAAAGACAAATATGGCACACTCATATATTATGATACACTTTCCAATGTAACAGAACAAGGAAGAAAATAGGGAGGATATGACAATGATACACTATTTAACATAACTGAACAAGAAAGGAAAATAGGGCTGACACATCGATAATGAACTTTCCAATGCAATGAAGCACAAAAGAAGGTTGAAGCATGGATTATGATACACTTTTAATATATGACACTTTAGTGCATATTTAAAATGTAAAAGTGTTCTAAAGAAAGAATTTCACAGATAACTAATTTTTTCCTTTCAGGAAAGACAAGTGACAAAAGTGGAAAGTGACTGCCCAACTTCTTTCAGTGTACATTTCAAAATGTCCTGAATTAGATTTTTTGGTATTTCAGTGTTACAGTTTAAAGCAAGATTTTTGTAGATAGTTCTTTTCTGATTTGAAGTAGTGAATGCAAATGCAAAATGAGCTTCTGGCCCCCTATCCTCCATAGATTACGAAAAATCCTCTCTGACAGAGCACCTACAATACAATACAATAAATGCAAAATTTTGTATTATTAGTTTTAATAGTTCTGGCAAGACAAATACTGAATTTCATAGTTTATATAGAAATGTATAGTTTACAGGAAAGAATGCATGTACATTCATTATAATTTATAAGAAGAAATCATTAAAATACTATAATTTAAGTGAAATCCCAAATGTGAAAATAATTTTATAAAATTCTAACTCAGAAGATAATTTAAAAATTATCTTTTGCCTCATGATAAAAAAAATAAATAAATAATACGGGCTGATCTGCTTAATTTAAAAATTCATAATTTTTATCCAGCATACTTTAAAACATAGTATAGTGCAGAAAAAAGTTAGTTTATAGATACAAACTTACCTTACTAAGTTTAACATTTTTATTCAATAGCTCATTAATTTTTGTTGGATTAGCTGATAGGAGGTTGAAACACAAAAGGATCAGTAAAAGAAACATCACGCTCCTAAAATAAGTAAAAATTTACATTATTTTAAGATCTTAATGCTAAAGATCAATGCATTCAATATTAAACATTCATGTTGAATAAATACTTTATTTATAAATGTATTCAAAAGTTGCTGAATACTTAAAAGTAATTGAGATATTTTTAAATGATTAGATGATGCTTATCATATACCCCCAGTAGTAATTTACATTTTTTTTTTTTTTTTACTTGATGCATGAAATATTATGCATAGAACTACTAATAATGAAATTAAGTTACATGAATTTAACTGATTTTAACAAATAATAAAATTTCCTAAATACTTATTTCAATGATAAAATTATATGAGTCATTCTCAAAAGATGCTAGGATTTTCAATCTAAATAAGTATTTAGAAATTTTGTTTTGTTGAGCTAGATCAATACCACATTTAGCAAAACTAAACAAAACTTGCATATTTTTCAAACAATGAACAATACACTTATTGATTTTTTTTTTAGCTTAAAAAAAAAGAAATAGATGTTTACTCTTACTAAATATTATTTTTTTTAAAAACATTTTACTTTTTAGTGGCATGTAACAAATATCATAAATGTCTTTTAACATTTAAATTAGTACAGTTACAGACTGTATATTTTACCTTGATTTAAAAAAATCTGATGTGGACAACACATGACTTCCTTGTATGTCTATTAAATCAAAAATATTTTCAACGTACTTCATCTAAACTTATTTTGTTTGAAAGAGATAAAATATCAGTAATAGTAAAGTTTAGCGATGTCTAGCCAAATATTTCGATATCGCCAAGATGAGTTCAGTTTGAAAGGTTTCCTTCTGACACTTATTGGCAATATTTCACCAAAAGCCGACAAGCTTGAGACAGTTTGCGAGATTTTGGGGATAGCCAAAGGAGTCATTGACCGCAGACTTTCAATGAATTGAATGCATCCATACACCTTAATGTATTTAAAGTCATTTGGCTGAACCTACAAATAAATTCCCAGTCGATTGCAGTTAAAAAAGATATTGAAAACAGTTAGATATTACAGTAGTTCTAAATACTAAAGTTCAAAATTCTATGGGTTTAAGTTTTAAGAGTTATACAAAATAGGAAATAATTTTTGGTGCCAAAGTTGGTGATATTTTGGCGAATCTCGCCAAGGTTGACAGCATATAGCGAGATTTTCAGCATGGACCATACAATGACTGACTATCGCCAAATTTTGCAATATTTCACCAAAACTGGCCAAGAATGATGAAAGATGGCGATATTTTGGACATGGACCAAATGACGGACTAGAGTCAAATTTGGCAATATTTTGGTAAAACTTGCCAAGGTCGACGACAAATGGCAAGATCTGGGGCATGGACCAAACAATGACTGTCTACAGTTTTATTATATTGAAGATGTCCATAGACATTTAAGTATTGAAATTTGTTTCGGTGGTCCTGTAAATAAACTCTCCACTACATTGGAACCAAAAATCAAGATGCACAACTAGATGTTACAACAATCTTATATATGAAATTTCACATTCTACGACTAATAGTTTTTGAGATTTGAGATTTAAATACATACACACGTACACCAAAAGTCGCCAAGCTTGGCGACTTTTGGAATTAGTTGTTGAGGGAGGCACGTGACCGTGGTCGAACCATTACCTAACTTATATGGAGGACGGTATTGAGCTTGAAATGGATGAATGCCCCTAAAATTGCCATTGACTAATGTACTGGAAATCTTTTGAGTGTTCCTGTAGCAGAACTATACATGATAAAGATACTTTTTTTAATGGAGAAATTCATTTTGTAACACTTAACAGCATATATCACTTCTGAGTCATTTGAAATAGCCCAACACCTCTAAAATACGCTTTAATGAATTTCGGCCCCTAGAGTTATGTATTTAGAATCTCTTGGGCGGCCCTGTAGATAAACTATCCAGTCGAATGGAACCAAAAGGGGAGGTGCACAACTAGATGTTACAACAATCCTAAACAAAGTTTTGACATTCTACGCCTAATATATTTTGAGATATGCGAGTTTAATGAATTTCGGCCCATAGAGCGTAATGTATTTCGAATCTTTTGGGCGGTCCTGTTGGTAAATTATCCAGTCGATTGGGACCGAAAGTGGAGGTGCACAACTACATGTTACAACAATCCTAAATATAAAGTTTCAATATTCTACGACCAATAGTTTTTGAGATATGGGTCATTCCATATCAAATCACCCAGAAAAAAGATGAAATGTCACCCACCACTTTAGATTTTTATGAAACTTTTTGTACATATTGCTGTGACTAAGTTATAAAACCATTCTAATTTTTTTTTGTTCTAGGTCAAATGCTTTCTGAGATTTAGGAGGTCGTTTAGTTAGGAAAGGCATTAAAATAAGTTTTGTTGCTCTGTGGCAGTCATACAGTCATTAAGAAATAAAATCATAATTCAGTCAAAAATAAACATTTTTATGACAAACTTTTTCTACATTTTCTACAAAGTATATATATTTGATAGAAAATTCTTTTCAATGTATTTTTGAAGAAATAATGGTAGAAAAAAAATAAAACCTACATTTTTTTTTTTTTTTCAGAATTTTGAGTTAAAAACGTCTTTATTTCAAAATATGATTAAGAGGTTGCCTGATTATTTTTTACAAATGTTCATTAACTGTACATTTTGAAACCAGGTTTTATAAATGTACATCAATATTTATTGATGTATAAATTACAAAAACAAGAAAATATAGACTTCATTAAAAACAAAGGACATGGTTTTGTTACAACTTTTGAGAATATACTCTTAAAATCATACATATTTCTCAAAGATGCAGAAAAGTATGATGAAAAAAAGGAAGAAAATTATCAAAAATACCACTTTTAGTGCATAATCAGTTTAATAATACAAGAGAACATAATAGTTATCCTACTAGCTAAACAACACGTCATTTTAATCATTAAAAAAAAAATCAAATACAAATTACAGTGTAGCAATTCTTTAATCAACAATATCTATACTATTGTGCCCTCATTTCGTGACTTATGCAGATATTTTTTTTATGCATACCCTTTTTTTTTTTTCAATCTTAAAACACCCAGAAATAAAATTCTCACACTATGGGTAGTATTAACCCATGCCAAATCCTAACCTTAATATAGAGTTTATCAGTGATCCATTATTTTAGCTGAGCATTAGAATATCTCCAATCTATAAAATATCCCTTAACCAAAAAATGTAATTCATTTCACATACCCTCTAACTTATTATATTTAACTCTA
Organism: Cheiracanthium punctorium; assembly: GCA_038373885.1. Classification (NCBI taxonomy): domain Eukaryota; kingdom Metazoa; phylum Arthropoda; class Arachnida; order Araneae; family Cheiracanthiidae; genus Cheiracanthium; species Cheiracanthium punctorium. The sequence goes on from JAWZYV010007621.1 coordinate 269,885, forward strand.
GATACTTGTCGGACAATATCAGGTCTCCAGGATAATGCTAATCCATGTCAAAAACAGCAGTGTTTCCTAACCTTTTTACAACTGAGCACCAGCAACACTAGAAACAATATTTTGCAAATGAGCAGCTGGAAAAAAAAAAACAACTAAATATTATATATACAGAACTTCCCTGTAACGAAGTCTCCCTACATCAAATTTCTCCCTATAATGAAACTTTTAATCGGAATGCAACTCTAAAGCTTAAATAATATTAAAATACTCTCCATATAATGAAGTACTGGTCTCCCTACAATGGATTTTTCAGACTTATTGTTGAGTTTTTTGTCATTTATGAAGAAAGTTTCTCATTTTTGAGCATTCAATTTGTGCAGACAACCTGCTGAAACCACCTGGCACTGGTTATTCCAGAGATAGCAATAAAAATAGCTTAGCATACATTTGTGGGACCAAGATTTTCTTCTGATAGAGAATTTATTCAATGATTTCATTTATTCAATGAAAAGTAAGAATACTTAAGATTAACAAATTTATAATACATACTAATTTATTTTTATTTGAAAGTCATAATTAAGTACCTTTAAACATCGAATCAGGGGCGTAGCCAGGGGGTGGGATATCGGGATATATCCCCCCCCCCCCCGAAATTTTTGGATTAGTGATGAAATTCCATCTATTTATACACAAATAAGTTCATATCCCCCCCCCCCCCGAAAAATTTTCCAGGTGTGTATCCCTCCCCGAAAATTTTTTCTGGCTACACGCCTGCATCGAATTAACTAAAAAGTGTATAATATTTATTGAAATAATTGCAAAAATCCCTAGTCTCTGTGCAAGGAAATTTTCTGTACAGCGAATTTTTTAACTGGAACCAAGCGAGTTTGTTATAGGGAGATTCTACTGTAATAAGTACTTTATTCATCAAATTAAAAGTTATACAAGTATAACTTTTAGTTAGAATGACATTTGCTGCTGCTTACTTCTTAATAAGTTTGATATATGAACACAGACAGTAAGTTCTCACAAATTGTCATCGATCTGCAGACCAGTGGGTGGAAACACACTCCTAGAAAGCCTGATATTTATCTGGCAAATATAAGGGTCAAATAAAACAAATTTAGCATAATGGTATGCATAATGGATTAAATAAAATAAAAAATATTTATTGGCTTGTATGAAGGATACCCTGATACACATCTAATACAACAGATCATCAACACGTGTTATATTGAGGGTGCAACTTTGGATGCGATTCGGCACAGGTTTATGCAGTTCAAATTGCAAGAAATTTTATTTCTGAGTGTTGTAACATAATAAAAAACAAAAGCAAGAGGCCATGCATAAAAAAATCTTGAAGTCATAAAATAAGGGACATCACAATCTATTATATACCTGTATGTCAAAAAGGATGTCACCACCAACAATTTCTGTAAGAGAAACGAATGTATTATTATTTAACATAAAATAAGTTACCAATAAAAATAAAACTTTGATGATAAAGTTATGTACCAGAAATAAAAATAATAATCATAAATGAATAAATAAATATATAATTGACAACAATGATGTAGTCAAGAAAATAGACAGGGGGTATGCCATCTCCCAATTTTTTATTTTGAGCTATACATTGCATTTTCAACAGCATTGAAATATGTCTAATTTTCAGTATACTGAGCTTCTGCCTTTGACCACCAATAATGATGAATTTGCTATCATTTGGATAATAATGATGAATTTGATACATCATTTCCAAATTACAAAAGATTAACTTTGCACTGCAATAAATTGATTTCTTAAAAAATGATGCACAAATACAAGTCTAGAATATGCGCCTATGAAGTATTCCTAATTATGTCACAGAACAAAATTTTCGCATCACATAGTAGAAGGGCAAAAAAAAAGAGGTTTATGTTGTTTTGTTTTCTTTTCTTTCTACACTGCAGGTCAGCTATGTCTAATAGAAAATCTGGCTTTTTTTTTACTTTATAAAAGTGCATTACTTATATTTCATTCTCATTTTACTTTTAAAAAAGGAATAAACTAACTATCAACTAACAAAAGATCAAAACGGTAAGAAGGATAGAATTGCGGATGCAAATCTTTAAAAAATTAATTTATCAAAATGTTTGCTAAAAGTAACCTTGCAGTAAAGTAATTAAAAGAGTACTTTTCATTGAGAAAAGGGGAATAATTCCATAAGCAGGGGCAGGTCGCCAAAGCTTTTTCGCGTTGCTAAATATGCCAATCTGCAAGGATTGTGCTTAGAATATATGGTGAACTGTTTTAATGGCAACCTTAATGGGTTAGACGTTGGCAACAAAAAAAGTGGCCAACTAAAACTGCCCCCGCTTACGGAATTATTCCCGAGAAAAGGGAAAATTTTCTCACATCCCACTGGTTAAGATAGAAGACTTATTATTATTTTTTTTTTTTTCTATAAAGATCCGTGATCATGGCCAAAGCAAAAATGGCAAGGTGCATCAACACTTAAAAAAAGGTGGGAAGGAAGTGGCACCTTTTGAAAACTGCAAAATGAATACTTCTTTGAGGTGTGTCAGGGCATGTCCTAGTGAAAGCCTATGCTAAATTTGGTAAGCCTACAAACATTTTTTTAGGCACCCTGCTGTAAAAGTTTTGTTTTGGAGTGGTACAACAACCCAGAACCGTGACTGATGGACATTTCTGGGTTTTTATTATTTAGATCACATTTACACAGGTGGGGAGGGAGAGAAAAAACTTTGGCAGTATCAGTAAAACATTTTGTTGCCATGAGTGCTTAGCACAGATAATTCTTTTGCTGTAAAATATAATTTTAAAATAAGCTATTGTTATGAAAACGCAAGAAATATTAAACTTTTTCAAGTGGAACTTAGTCATTTAAAACTTATTTTTAACAATAAATAAATGTATTTATTAAAAATAAACAACATAGCATAACAAAGAAAATAAAAAGAAATACTATCAGGATAAAAAACATACCTATTTCATGTTTTTCAGAACTTTTGATTTCTTCATTGTTATGCAATGATTGTTTCTTGGGTTGTTTCTTTTCAAGAGATACAAATTTGGTACATGGAGCTTTGCTCTCCTTGAAAAAATTTTCTTGCTGCCTTAATAAATCATCATCTGTTTCATGTTTTTGAGGGCGCTTCATGTCCTGAAATTATGGAAATTATTTTAATCTAACAAATTTGACAAGTTTTTTTCTGCCTCTGACTGCAGAGGAAATTTCTCAAACACTACAGTATTTCATTTAAAACTTTTTAAGGAACTGCCTGGGTTTCTCGTTTCTCCCCTTTTATTTGCCTACTTATTTATTTATTTTTCAGGATGATCCTTTAAAAAGTTACATATTTTTGTACCAATTAATATGAACCAAGCATCAGCAGTTTTCATACATTCTATCTGTTAAATTAAAATGCATGAACACGGATAATAGAGATAATTCGATTAGCAGGTGGTAGTCACCAAACTTGAATCAGATACCAATGTAAATGATGAACAGGGTTCATCAAAGCCTGAGTGAGTAAGAAGTAATCCTTGGCGAATAGCCTTTTTTTTTTCCAATTAAAATAATTAAATATATCTGTGGCTACTAAAAGTTTTTGCTGGCTCCTAAGATTTTAAGACTTTTGTCTAATCGCTGGGAATGAACTTTTTAGTTGGTGCAGCAGGAGACTATTGCAACTTACAAAATTTGAGATAAATGCTTTTAATTTATTAGTTGCTTATAATTTTGTAGTCGGGTCTGTAGTTGAGCAGTTTTATTGCTCTACAGTCCCTTTCTTACAAAAACTTTTTGTGTATTGTGTTATTGTTAGTGAATTGCTGCAAGAATGAATTGTGGCATAAAATTTAAAAATAGACGGATTATTCTACTTGATATATGTTTTGGCTTTACATGGAATTTATGTACGTTTTTAAGTTAAGTATGAACCGCTAGATGAGGATTTTTGAGTTGTCTGTGGTGAATTTGGATTTTACACTGCTTTTACTAGGTATAATTTTATTGTGTTTTGAATATACTGACATTGCATGGATCTTGTGGGTGAAGTAATTGCTTTTCGGGATGGGGGGAGAGTGTTTACTTACTTTTAAGTTGTGTTTCTTCATTTTCATAGTAGTTGCATTTACTAAGTTTATTTTATTTATTTATTCTTCGGAAATATATTTTAGTAAGCATATTTCGCATTTTCTTTTTTAAACCCAGCGCCAGAGTTTTGTTTATTCTTATTTGCTTGTTTATTGTAATAGAAAAATTTGCAAAGCTATTGGAATACGGTGTTAAGGGGGTGTATTTTTGTTTTAAGCTTATTTGTCGTTATAAATTATGTATGTTTATGTTGATTTTGGTGAGAAAACTAAGTCGCAAAAGTAGGTAACTTTTTTAAAACATCTATTCATAGGTGAATCATGTAAAAGTATATTCTTACAGTAAGAAATTAAATGATTAATACCTCCATTGTTTGAAACTTTTAAAGAGAGATAGTAAACTACGCAATTTGGCATGTAAGATAAAAAATTACAAAATTTCTTATAAGTCAAAAACCTTCTGAGATGTTTTAAAATATAAATTTGTGTCACAACTGTTATTACATTATTTAGAAAAGCGAAAAGTGTTCACCATCCACCATTCTCAGCGAAGTCAGAGAAGAGAAAAAATATAAACAAACACGATGTGCAGTTGCCATTCCCATAAAGGTATGTTTGAAGATTTATTATGCACATGTTCGTGGCTGACGAAATAGTATAAGTCAGGAGAGTATTTCACGTGACGTCACTGAAACTTTTTTTTTTTTTGGTCAACTCGGATCATTCTCAAATGAGCGAATGTTTGACCAAAAAAAGTTGGTTTACTAAGGTGTGACGCATTTTCGCCGATCCCAACCACCCGGGCGAATACCGCGTCTGCGCATGCTCAGTGAGATCGAGAGACCGGAAACCGCACAGAGCTTTAAGGACGATGCTGGCGCCATCTGTTCGTTGAAAATGTAGTTAGTTTATTATCGTGATAATGAATTAATCAATAAATTAGATTATCTATTATCTTCAATTAATATTTTTCAACGCTCATTTTAATGTAACATAATTTTAGTTAATGAAAATTAGTTTATTTTATAATAATCAATGAATATTTTTCAACGCTCATTTTAATGTAACATAATTTTAGTTAATGAAAATTAGTTTATTTTATAATAATCAAATAAAAGTGACTGAAGATGACACATATTGAAATGTAAATTTTATTACCAGATCTTCAATTTTGCTTTAGCTGATGAAAAATAAAAGCATAAAAACGTTAAATTATAAATTTAATTACATATGAAACGTACATTAAGGCTTTTTAATGTAAATTACTGAATTTTTTTTATTAAAGGCATTTTTTATTTAAAAAAAAACAATATTTCACATTAGTATTATTAAACAGATTTAAAGTTTTTGCTTCTTAGTTTTAAGAAATTATTTAAATCAAATGAATTTTAATAACTTGATAACTTCGTGAAATGCTCAATTTCTAATAATTTAGTCTTGATTTTTATTTGTGCATTTTGCATTTTAAGTTAATATAGCATAATCCACAGTTTTTCTATTTCAAATTTGGTGTAAACTTACGCAGATATTTTTTTAAAAAATTCATTGTTGCAATTATATTATTTGCATATAGATGAAGCAGGTATGAAGCAAGAAATGTTTTGTTATTTGGAGTGGGTGGCATAAAAATAGGTAAATTTTATATCTAAGATTCCAACTCAATACTCAAATTACTTTTATCATTGGTATTACAAATAAAATTTTATGAAATTAAACATATATTTCAGTCTGTGGTTAATTTTTTTCCTCTCTCAAAAGTTTTACCGTAACACTGAAGATTACATCTGAGTTTTGCATCACAAAATTTCATTCATTTGTATTTTTGAACCCATGTTTAACCTCTTCATTGCCATCATTGAAAAAATGCTACAGACTCTGTAAAGAAGTATTCTTCCTTGTGCCTTTTCAATGATGAGAGTGAACAGGTTAAACTCTTTAGCAACTCGAGAAATTTTTAGGTTTACTTGTAGTCAAGAGAAGGGTGTACCCGCAACTGCACTAAAGTCATTTCAAGTTAATGTTTGGGAACATGTTCTTTTTGGAAAAATTACGAAAAGAGTGTCTATTGAATTGGGATAAGAAGACGCTGGACAGTTTTTATGCAAGAAGAAAAAAAAACACAGCATATTGGTATACACACTCGGGGATTATTAACAAAACTGGTGTTACAATACAATTACAATAAACAGGGGTGGATGCAAACGAAAACTGGGTCTGTTTTGCCTTACAATTTAATCTGTCTTAACAATGGCCTTTTACCTTACAATTTAATCTGCTTTATCAAGTATTTTTTAATAAAAAAGTGACTTTTATTAAAAATTGGTATTGGAATTCACAAAAATGTGAGCCTAGAAAAAATTCCTGGACTGACCACCGATAAAATACTTTGCATTAAACACACAGATAAAGATAAAAAGCGTAATAAACTTTTCAGATGGTAAAAAGGGTTCACTATTCTTTAGCTTCAAAAGTGCCAATGGATAAAGAGAGGCTGAAAACGGGCGGACTTTGTGCCACTCAAAATGCTCATATTGCACTTTATCTGTGTGTTTCATAAAAGTATTTTTTTGTAATTACCGTCTGGGTTTTATCACTGGTATTTGTAATGTATGGTCAATATAAGGAGTGTTGACTGTGCCAGTCAGCAGCGGATCCAGGGGAGGGGCTAGGGGACTTTAGCCCCCCCCAAAGAGATTGCTAAAGGGTAACATTCTGCTTCATTATACATTTTAAGTAGATAAAAGGATCTTTTTTCATAACTTAGCCCCTCCCAAAAAGTTTTACATTACTTTAGACTAAAATTTTACTTTATTGTACATTTTGTTTGGGTGAAATAAGCTTTTTTCAAAATTTAGCCACTCCCCAAAAATATTTCTGGATCCGCTACTGGTGCCAGTATTATACTATTACAATAGTAAATTACAATAGTATTATAATACTGAAGTATTCTTTAGTATTAAAACAATATTCTTATATTGAACTCAAAAGAAAAAAAAAATCCCTTATTACTGTGTGTCTATTGTTTTTCAGTAGCACTAACATTCAAAGAAAATTTCAAAATTAACATTATATAATTATTACCATAGTGTCTTATGAACATACACCAGCACAAGTAATGTAGTCTTCATATATTGTTAATTTTGCTGTGCACTTTCATGTTTAAGATTTTTTTCCCTAAAGTTTCATAAAAGGCACCATTTTCAAGGTTTTATCAATGTGTAGTGCAGCTTGTAAAGACTTCCTGAATTTTTTTTTTTTTTTTTTTTTTTTTTTTTGAGCCTTGGTGCAATTATCAGGTTGTAACGAAAGTTTTCCGCCATATCTGCCTGAAAAACTAGCTTCTAACTCCTTAGATAACTGTTTTTGAACTTTCGGTACCAAACCTGCACAGTGTTACATGATACAACAATAGTACTTAAAGCTGTACTCATAATTCGTTGATATTCTGTAGCTGACTTTTTGCAACACAACTGGAAGTAAATGATGGTTCTAATCCTCTAGAGTGATAGTTCCATTTGAGACACCTTATACTTAATGATAACTATATTTTTTACAGATTTCACAACACAATGTTATAAAGTAAGCCTCTTTCTTTCAAATGCCAAAAATCGTTTGACAAAATATGAGCAAATACGCCAACGAGAACTGTGTGCTGACGATGTTTGCGGTGGCGGGAAACTTTCGTTACAACCTAATACTTTATTTTAATCTGTGTACCAAGTGAGACAGATTTTGTTTCTTAGACATTAGACAGATAGATATTTAAAAACAATAAAGTACAAAACTAATGGATGTATATATTTAATAATTACCTATTATATATATAAATATATATTTATCAGCTTATTTTTTAAAGTCTTTTTTTATTTATTTAAAAAAAAAAAACAATGTATGTAACTTATTTATTGCATCCTATTATTACAGAGCAGTTACTTTTAGATTTAAAACATTCAAAAAATACCTGATACTTACAAATTTATTTAAATCAACCGAATTTTTTTTTTTAAATGTAGTACATGTAAGTTGATAAATACCAGTATATTTGTTTATATTCATTATTGAAAATGTTTATTTCAAAGACCATGTATTTTTATTGTTTTCTTATTGTCAATCGTTACTTTAGGAAAACTTTTTATTTTAAGGGCGTTTAAAAAGCTGAATTTTAAAACAGAAAAATGAACACAAAAGTAGAGCATTTAAAACAATCTGCATAACAATCTTAGAGTAAACTTGCGGTCTCTCGATCTCGCGGAGCATGCGCAGACGCAGTATTGGCCCGGGTGGTTGGGATCGGCGAAAATGCAGGTGTAACCATGTTAAAACCTCTTCTTTAAATAATATAGAAGAGGTTTTAACAAACAATATAAAGAAGTTGGTGGTGAGGTGTAATGAGGCACTAAAAGAAAAAAAAATGTTTATTAATCTTAAGAATGCAGTTTAAATAGCTACAAAAACCTTGAGGATTACCACAAAAACTATTTAAATATGCATGCATAACTTTGATTACTTATTTTTAAAAGCTTTATTATATATTTTTTTTCAATTTCGAAATATAAATAAATAAATGATAAAATTGATACATGGACTCCTAATTTATGGAAAGAGTTTTCTTGACAAATTGTTTGCAACTATTGCCGCTAGATGGCAGAATCAGATAATCTCAGGTGAAACAGCTCAGGTGAAGCACCCAACAACCAATTACTGAGCATTGAATCCCTACTCATTGTTAAAGCTAAGGTGACCAAACTTTTGAACATAGAATCGGAGACATGTCCCCGATTTTTAAACAGAACTGGGGACATTTATAATTAATGAAATAATTAACAGTATCTTAATTAAAGAACAATGCAATAATTAAAAATTAGCCGCAATTCCTGTTCTACATTTTGGGGGCAATTTGAAAAACATCCTGAAATTGGGGACTGTCCTCGCAAAATGGGGACGTTTGGTAGGGTGCAAATTGAACATTTTCTCCAGGGGGGGACATTTGAGAGAAAACATTCTTCTGGAGGCATTTTCGCCAATCCCAACCGCCCGGGCGAATACCGCGTCTGCACATGTTCAGTGAGATCGAGAGACCGGAAGTTTACTCTAAGATTGTTATGCAGATTGTTTTGAATGCTCTACTTTTGTGTTCATTTTTCTGTTTTAAAATTCGCTTTAAAATGCCCTTAAAATAAAAAGTTTTCCTAAAGTAACGATTGACAATAAGAAAACAATAAAAATACATGGTCTTTGAAATAAACATTTTCAATAATGAATATAAACAAATATACTGGTATTTTTCTACTTAATTTTTCTACTAATTATCTACTAATATTAATCTACTACTTAATTTTTCTACTTATTTTTCTACTAATAAAATTTACATTTCAATATGTGTCATCTTCAGTCACTTTTATTTGATTATTATAAAATAAACTAATTTTCATTAACTAAATTTATGTTACATTAAAATGAGCGTTGTAAAATATTCATTGAAGATAATAGATTATGACTATAATAAACTAACTACATTTTCACCGAACAGATGGCGCCAGCACCGTCCTTAAAGCTCTGTGCGGTTTCCGGTCTCTCGATCTCGCTGAGCATGCGCAGACGCGGTATTCGCCCGGGCGGTTGGGATCGGCGAAAATGCCTTCTGGAGGGGGCATTTGAAAAGAAAAATAAAGGAGGGAAGGCGTAAAATGCTCCACTCACATAATATATTAAGTATTACATGACAAATGCAGTCGCCAACATGTCAGGGAAGGCACTAAAACAAAAGTCGACCCCCGATTTTCTGTGCATACTGCATACATATTCCTGCCTATGTCGATTCTACATCTACCCTCAAATTCGGCTCGCGGCGGAACAGTGCTTTTTCGTTCATTTCGCAGTCTTAATTTATTGCAGAATGAGAAGTGGCATGAGTCATGTATATTTCTATCAAGTTGTGCGTTTTTCAAAAACTCAATTATTATTCGCAAATCTAAAATAGGAAATTTCTCTCTTGCTCGAATACTTTTTTTGGAGGGTGTACAACATTGCAGAGATTTAGTTAGATTAGAGAACTGCGTTTCTAGATTTCGGATGGCGCCTTAATTATTTCCAGAATTCGATGATTTGCCACCACCCCCAATGCATGAGAGGGTTCCACGATCAATAGATTTCGTGTCAAACTCTCCCAAATTTCCAGTGAAATTCTTAAAATCAGATCGCGACATATGGCCAAAGTATGTTGAACCAGGTTCCATTATCAGCGAGATATGTTCTTTGTTACACACACTTGGGTGTAATTTGCAGTCAACAAATTTTTCTATGTATCTGGTTTTGTTCTTTCTCTTATCAAAACACAATCCAAAGAAAATTTTAAAGTCCTCTTCCGTTTCTTCTACTGCGAGTCATCTTAACTTTCCTCTAACTTTATATGGGTCGAGAGTCAGTTGAGAAGGTTTCTCTCCATCTACATTCCTTCCGCTTGGAGATTGGGAAATAAAGTTGATACCAGAGTTCCTACTGCCTAGTCCGTAATAACTTGGCGTCGCAGACTTGTGAATGCACTGAGATTTTCATTCTAACTTGGTCGTTTGTGAACGCATCTCCCAAAGTGGCGGTAGATAGGCATTCAGCGTTTTCTTCAGTCTTTCGTACTTCTCTTTCGTTATTTTCACTTTCCAAATCAATCACTCAAGTTGAAACATACACTGGATATTGGAAATTTCACCTCTTTCTCCACCAATCACGAAATTTCTCTTTCCAACCTTTCAACTCATTCTCCTTAAACTTCTCTTCTTTACAATTCCATCAATTGTCACATATCTAGCTCCCCTCTGATCTGCTAATGACTCATGTTCTGTGTGAGGTATCTGAGGCTCTGAGCCACACCTGCTCCGGGAAAAGTCAGAGTACATTTGCAAGTGCGATATTCAATAGCTCGGTAAGGGAGAGTTTTTCCCACTTTCTTCATAAACAATTCCTTACGTCCGTCTCTAACGTAATATTCATTTAGCTGCTGAACTTGCTCATGACCTTTTCTAACTATCTCTTGAATTCCTTGGATTATCACACTAGAGATACTGGCCTTGATCCAAATTTCCTGTATTTTGATCGCCACAACTAAGGTTATTCCTTCGGTGGTCCTGCCTTTATTCAGAAATTTTTCTTCTTAAGTACAAAATAGTAATATAGAAGTACGAGTATGCCTTCTTGGGTTGGTAACTTGGTACAAGGTAATTCTTTCGATATTCCCAGCTCTTCTAAGAACACCGATTTTGTTCCATGTCCTGTTGCAGACAGTTTCACTCCCTTCACAATCGTAGCAGTGCAAGGCACTGCTACGATTCTGAAGTTTTAGCTTTTTTGAGACAGCTTTTAGCTTTTTTGAGAATTTTTTACTTTTAGCTTTTTTGAGAGTAAACTGAAAGCACCATCTATCTGAAACGTTAAACTAAATGCATCTTTCAACGAAATATATCGTGCCTGATTTAACCGAACGCATGTGTATCGCCATCACTCGGCAGGCAAACTGGCGCTAGTTGTCTGGAGCACAGCTTGCAACTGCGCCCAAGACAAAACGACAGCATAACGTGTGCATTGTATCAAAATATTCGAAAAGCCATTTTTTGTGATTTACTGAGCTTCTCTGAATATCTTTTAACATATAAAAGGACCAAATTATTTTTAACAAATAAACTTTGCTTTCTACATAATTTTTTCAAAAAACACATAATTTTCAGATATTTATAGATTTCAAACTCGATGTGCAATACCTAGAAACTGTCGTACCGCTCCAGATTTTGCATACGTGTTATCCATAAAAATATACAATTCCTAAAGCTTCGGGAGCCTAATAATTTGGAAAATACGGAAATTCTCCAAGACGGGTCTCGACACACCTCGAAGCGATTTTTTCGAAATTCGAATTAGAAAATGTTTTATTTTATGTTTTGTCCGATTTTTAGCGGTTTTTCTTGCGTAATACATAACTCCGGTAATTGCACTCGCAAGAAAACGATATTTACATCATGGTATATAGAGAAGAAAATTTTGTTTTAAAAACTGTTTGTTCGGACTGTGTAACATAATTTGCAGATTTTGGGAATTTTTCAAATAAAATTAAATTTGACGCTGACTTTCGTAAAATATTTTTAAAACTGCTGCATCTTGAATTCTATCTGTCATAACTTTTTTATGACAGATAGACGGAGGCAAAAGACGGAGCATACAATTCGCCCACTTTTAAAAGAACGGAGGAAAAATATAAATTAGAAGAATTTTTACGAATTTTTAAGTAAAGAAGGATTTTCACTTCAATAGCAGTTGCTTACAAATTTCGGTTTAATATCTTGCGGTTTGGTTGTCCTGGATACACTAACAATGATTAAAATTGCCAGTTGAAAAAAATAAATAAAATTACTTTAAAATAACTGGGTTTGTGAAATGTGCGTCATTTTGGTGTCATGAGTTTAAAACCCCTTTCGAAACTCAATCAGAAGACGGATTCACAAGCAAAACATACGCAACGCATGAAATAATTCCATATTTTATTTTACGTTGCCAGAAAAAGAATTGAATGCTGTTTTTTCACCAGTGAATTATCCAGCATTATTTTCAATTGCGATTTTAAACGGGACACGTTTTCGAATCGCAAGAAATATTTTGCGGTGCTAAACAGGGCCTGATTATGACAAACAGGGACACCGGGCATTGATGAATTTGGGGGCCTCCATCTATGAAATTTGTTTTATTTTTCATAAAATTTTGATAAAAAGAATATTTCAGATTACATTTCAAACTGGGGGCCATTTCGAGCCTGGGGCACTGGGCAATCGCATAATTCTTCGCGATTTCCCCGTGAGATAATAACGCCCTGGTGCTAATACGCCAATCTGACAAGAATTATGCATACAAATGTATGGAGAGCTGTTTTAGTGCCAACCATAAAGTGAAATAATTATCCTTTATACTAATGAGTAAATTATAAAAGTCCCCAAAGAATAAAAGACTACATTCGTGGCAAATATCTAAGCCGTTTCTTTAAATTTAACATTAATGATTGAAAAACGAAAATATATTGTATTGGTATCAGTAAAAGATAGTATAAGTAATAGTTAGTAGATATGCTAGGGCAATATTGATCAAAGCACAATATACCGCATTAGTAAATATTTCGTGAAACTAAGTGTTCTATTCATTTTTCAACAGCCGTCTTACATCACAGATAACTAAATATTAAGTAATTATACGTCACGTTAATATATCCCGCAGTAGTTTCAAGAGAAAAGACTGTAACTGAACTTTTTTTTCTCGGAGATTCTGTTTTGTCACAAGTAGTTATGATCACATTTTGGGAAAATGTTCTCTTCTTGCCATGCGAAGAGCGGGTACACAACTACAGTGGCGTCGCGTGGGGGGTGCGAGCCGCACCGGGTGACACCAACAGAGGGGGGTGACACCCAAAAACAATGAAAAAAAATGCTGGTTTATTTATTTATTTTTAAATTAATTTGAAAAAAGACCTGATTTGGTGATGTAAAAAATATCCGAGAGAAAAATTAAGAACAAATATATGAAAGAAACATATTCTGTATACCTGTAGAAATGAATTCCTTCATCTCAACTTTTTTTTCCAGTATAAAAATTTTCCATATTTCCCCCATAAAACAAGAATACGGCAGGTTTTTCTCAACTTATGTGTAGCCATTTCATCTGTATGTTTCGCTTTTAACCAGGGACCAACTATGAACACTTTCTCTTGCTATTTGGGGGGGGGTATCTTGGACAAGGGGTGCGAATGAGGCGCTTGACTAAACTGGGGTGCCCGTCGGCTGTACTTTTTGAGCGTTGGACAGTCTATCCGGTGGGTCTTCCATATGGATGTGAAAATGTTTGCACTTCAAAGGGTGAAAAGCATACTCATGATTATTATTATTTTTTTTTTTTTAAGTACGATACGAAACACACTAACGTAAATGCACTGACGGTTGAAGAATGAAAACATGGATTCGCGCGTCAAAATGAAAGGTTTCGAAGGACGACCCCAATAATGTATCTAAAGATGTTCTGAGAATTCTGGCATAACTCTGAGAACGCTGACAGATCATTTATATAGTTTAGTTCGTTTATTGTGTAAAAGTACTATTTTTCAAACGCAAGTCCTGCTTATTTATTTCTTTTTCATTTTATGCTATCATTCTTTTGGTAAGTTCATAATTGAAATATTTTATGTTTTCAACGCAGGGCCGGCCCAAGGAGGGTGCGAATGTAGGCGATCAACAAAAAGCGGGGAAAAATGCCTCAGAAAATGATTTTTGAGACCATTCTTTTTTTTTTTTTCTCTCTCTCTCTCTCCTTTCCATGCGATTAAATTGTCTTAACTATTTAGATCCCAGCCCCGTGAAAATCTCTTAGCCTTTCTTTTCCAAGGAAACTGCCGAAAAATGTCTTCCCCCATCGGAGGAAAGCGGTTACTTTATCACTGAGTTTTGACAGTTCAGAACCTCCCTTTCTTGACCAGCAGTTAGGGCGAAAGACCTCCTATTGTGCTAATCCGTAGTGATCTATTGTAAGTGCTTACAAGGTAAGTGCTCGACAAGGTATTTGCACACTGAATAGTTACGGATTACCCGTATGAGGGAGTTGTCGGAGGACGATTAAGAGAAACGTTCCCTCGGCCGCTCACATGACGTATAGTGTACAAAAGGTATTTGAGAAAAACTGACGGACAACTGGAATACACAAAAAAGCTGCACTTTATTGTAGGTATCTTCACAAAACAGTTATTAAAGAAACAAGTTCAATTGCGCACCGTACATTGCTTCCTAAAAATAACACCAGGAACATATCTAATTGTTCCGGCCACACGGCATGCCGGAGTTCCATAAAAAAAACGAACACAACCTCCTCTGACGGAGAGCAATCGAGAAGTCTTGTCAAATCTTCCTACAAAACTGCCAGCTCTCTACAGGTTGGCGAGTAAAATATGAGCACTCATAAGTCACTGCCCCACGTGACAACCACCGTCCGGTAGGCGTAAACAATATAAAAATTTGAAACAAACGGATTAAATGATTGATGCCAAGACAGAAGTGCCAGAATTTGGCGGATGCCAATACATAAGGCTACAACTCCGTGAGAAAACACCGACGGAAGACCGGGAGGCGCTAAGAACTAACACAGCATATGTTAAAGCGAAATTAATTTAGAAGGGAAACCCCGAAAAATCCCAGACATAGCGTCGCGCAAAAGGAAAGAATATTTTATCGAGCCGAAAAAACAAAGTGGAGTGAGATTAATACGGAATACGTAATTTTGATTTAGAAAGACGAAACATAGGAACATTATTTTAAGACGCGAAAAATATGTGAACTTCGTCACATATATCTCTCCACAGCCCAACAAAAAAATTTTGACGCCAGAAAATTTTTTTTTAAACAAAGAACTTTAACCCTTGAATTAAACAGAAAGCCTAACATGCAGCGCTTATGAGGGCTCATCACAAAAATACAATACCAAATAACATAACAAATTATAAAATACATCACAAAATACCATTTGCAAAAATATCAACAATATTCTGCTACAAATAAAACAATATAAAACGATTCAATTATCCATTACATATCAAAATTACACATGTGCAAAAACTAAAGAAAAATAACCTTGAATATTCAAAATAATATATGTACATATGACGTCATAAATGTGAGATCTCTTTATGCGAACAACTTTGCAGATAACTTTGCAGATAACATTGCACGTGCAAAAAATTTACTTTCGAAGTCCTTTGCATTATCAACGTCCATGCAAAATAAGAAATGACAGTTTCTCAATATTATTAACAAATCTAAAATATACTTAGTGCACTTAATCAGGTTTAAATTTTAAAATAAAGTTCAAAGATGAAGCTTCTAATTAAATGAATGTCAAAGAAGATTCTAATAAAAGTCATGACATAATTTAAATAAATCAAGTCAAAATGATTGCAATCAAATACCTGAAATGTGTCCAATGCAATTTAGTTGCAGTACAGGTATTGCTATCAACTTTCAAAACAAACTCTCTCTTTTTTCTTAAAGTTTGTTTATTTATTTATTAATATATTTTTTTAATATCAAACACAATTTACTTCGTGAAAAACATAATAAAAACTTTCAATGAATAAAAATATCAAAACATATATAAATATTTTTTTTTTTTTTTAAACATGAGCTTCAAAACAAATTAAGATTTTTGTGACCAAAAACAGGAAACTTTCAAACAGACGAAACATGAACATAAACAATATTTGCAAAAAAATGGTAAACACAAAAGAAAAATGTATGTTTGTGTGTGTAAAGAAGGTGCAG
This sequence comes from Cheiracanthium punctorium, assembly GCA_038373885.1. Classification (NCBI taxonomy): domain Eukaryota; kingdom Metazoa; phylum Arthropoda; class Arachnida; order Araneae; family Cheiracanthiidae; genus Cheiracanthium; species Cheiracanthium punctorium. The sequence goes on from JAWZYV010007621.1 coordinate 286,303, forward strand.
GTTAGAAAAACCCATTAAATTGTGTAGAAAAGAAAAAGAAAAGTCAATTGTGCTGACACAGCGACAAAAGACGGATGCATGACAAGGTTGACAATGCATCAAAAGTTAATCTTGTTACCAAAAAAACGCGAGCGTAACAAGTATCCTATGGGGACACGGGCGAGGCATGCACAAGGCATTCAAGTTCCGACAGGGGGGAAAAAGAATGTCAAATAGCACCTATGTGTGTAGCAAAACATGGAGACCAAAGTGACAGTGTGAGAAAGTGTAAGTTAAAAATTACAAAAGTGCAAAAAGCACATGTGAACAGAAGCTAAATCTCTTCTCAACAACGGGGCGCATGGGACTTGTAAATTTGGAACGACTTAGCTTCAGGGAAAATTACAAAAAGGGACCGCCAATAAGAAAAAAACAAAGCATGACACCAACAAAAGAAATGATTCCCAACAACCATTAGCTCACCTACAGAAAACTATTGTTCCTCTTTTTTTTTTAATATTAACAACAACTTGATTAACTAAGTTTCATGAAAAAGAGATACATATCATACAGTATACTGAAGTGTACATCTTTAAAAATACTGGACCAGCCAGATACAAACAAGATATTATACAACAGTGTACAAAGCAAGGAAGTGTCTGTGGGTACCTTCACAAACACGCCATTACTAAAACGAAAACATGCATCTACTTTCTAGGTCTTAAATTATACTGATTATGTGAAGTTGTAGGTAGATTAAAATTATCTGTAACACCATTATGGTAGTGATTATTACTATGTAAAGAAAGATATTCAGAACGTGGAGGAGATAATTAATCTATCAATATGTACTCTCTGAGGTTCGAGATGGGGAGCTTGCAAACGTCTAATAGAGAAAGAAACAGGTGAGTGTTTTTCAGTGATCACATAAGGACCTGTGAATTTAGGTTTAAATTTATCCAAAGACTTTTTATAAACAATGTCATTTACATTTAAATCTCTGAGCCTAGCATGTTGTGAGTGTCTCTGAAAGCGAATCGTTTGTGAAGAAATAATGTTTTGATGAGCTTTCTTATAAATAGAGTCTAATTCTTGCATTAATTTATAAGTGTGTATGTCATTAAGATTTGGCGGAGTTGTCTCAAAGTTAAATGTGTCAAAAATAAGTGATAATTCTCTGCCACAATGTAATAAATTAGGTGTAAAACCAGTAGTTGAATGTGTTGAACCATTATACAAAGATTTGTGAATTAAAATTGCATGTTCGAAGTTGTGGCCATCAAGTAATAAAGAATTTACAGAGTATTTAATGGAAGTATTTATGCGTTCAGCAATCGAATTACATTGTGGATGACCAGCCGAAGAATGATTAATTTTTATACCAAGTTTGTCATGAAAATGATTAAAAATTGAGGCAACAAACTGTGGCCCTAAATCTGACAAAATCACTGCAGGACGGCCAAAAGTTGTAAAATATTTAAAAAGAGCCTCGACTATTACATTAGCAGACGTAGAAGTAAGAGGCACAAGCTCCATATGGCGAGAGAAATGATCAGTGATTGTTAGAACAGTACGACCATTACTGAAGGGACCAACAAGGTCAATAGCAATAGTATGTCCTGGATAAGTTGGTGTGTATGTTTGTTGTAAAGGAGCAGGTCGAGTAGGATGATGTTTCACCTGTAAACATACAGTACAAGAGGCAACAAAATTGACAGTATCAGTATAAATACCTTTCCAAAAATACTTCCGTGTTAGAAATTCGTAAGTCTTTTTTAAACCATAATGTGACAGATGAGAAATTGTTAAAGCTTTTGCTTTTAACGAATGTGGAACAACAATTACATGATGATAAGTTTGATTATGAACATTATACTTTTCACACATCAATAACATAGTTTCTGGATGAATAAAAAAGGCAGGATGAGTTGCAGAGGAACCCTTAATTAAAATTTCATTATAAATGACAGACAACTCAGGATCAGCATTTTGCTCTCTGAAAAAAGTTTCATTTGAAATTTCCAACAGTGGATCAGTACTATTTGAATTTTTTGTAACTAAAAAGTTCACATATTCATTATTTTTAGGAACATTATCAACAATTGGTATAACACCTTTATCATAAATTAACTGAGGATTACTCAGGGTGGCTACAGAAACTGAGAAAAAAAGTTCCCTGATTTTTCCCTGATTTCCCTGACTATCTTTATCAAATTTCCACAACTAATTACATACATACCATAATCTTTCATGGAAATCACCATTGTGTATCATGCACCAACAGGTGAATGCTTCATATAGGGAAATAAATAATAGAAAACCACAAAAATGCTTAATAGTAATAAAATTGTAGTTCAGTTTCAGAAATCCAAACATAAAATTTAGTTGAACACTAAAAGACAATATATAGCAGAAAGTTTCCTCGTTTTATAAAGATAGTATTCAATTTTAAGCGTAAGGATGACTGATCAAAATAAAATGGCCACCTAGTCAACTTATTTTATTTCAATCAATGTATCGTTTCAAATTTTAAAAAATATGTAAAAAGGCTTAAAAATGAGCACTATCTATAAAAAAAAATAGTCTTGCGTGGGAGCTTAGCTGGCATCACTCAAATGTCCCATCACTTTAAAAAAGACAATGGCGCAGTAGAAGACTAAATCATCTTTTACCATTCATTTTACCAATGACTTTATTCAGGAAGCAATTCACATGCGAAATTGATTCACATGCCGATATATTTCGCACATCCGGTTTCTTGTATGATCCACATCTTAGAACGAGTCCGAATACATGCACTTTTTCGGATTCGTATAGTGATAGAGCTTACATCACTTGAGTCTCGGATTCATATTTCTATGTTCTCTTATGATCTGTATTCTGATTTCGGATTCGTAAAATCTCTGTATCTGTGCATCAGTTGAGTATCGTGTGATCCATAACGGAGCCGCGCATCAGATTGACAATTAAAAATGATCTAGTTCACTAGGCAAAAACGAAAGTTCCCTGATTTATAAATTTTTTTTTGCAAAATTCCCTGATATTTCCATGATTTTTCCAGATTGATAAAGTACCCTGATTTTTCCATGATTTCCCTGATTTCCCTGATCTGTCGACACCCTGTTACTGTCAAGAGTTTCAGTATTATTTTCAAAGTTGTCCCTAGATAAATAGTCAGCAAGTACATTCTTAGATCCAGCAATGTGCTGAAAACTAAATGAATATTCTGACAACTCAAGTAACCACCTTGTGATTATGTCAGCTGGGTTGGTAGTCTTTTTATATTTTTTCAAAGGAGCACTATCAGAAAGAATTATAAAATGTCTATTATACAAATAATATTTAAAGGCATTAACATATTTATATATAGCCATTAGTTCCAACTTAAGAGCAGGATACTTTTGCTCAGCTTTATTTAACGATTTGGAAAAATAAGCAACTGGAAGTAGTTTATTACCATACATTTGTAAAAGACAAGCACTTATAGAAATGTTGGAAGCATCAGTATTTAAATAAAAAGTCTTATTCCAGTCAGGAAGTCTTACCATAGGTTCAGAGAAAAATATTTGTTGCATCTTTTGAAAATTTTGTTCATGTGTAGAAGTCCAAACAAATTTAGCTTTTGGAGTAGTTAATTGAATCAAAGGTTGAGATAACTCAGAAAATGCAGGAATTAAGTGTTTGTAAAAAGTTGCCAAACCAATAAAGCGTTTTAATTGTTTTTTTGTTGTAGGAGTTGGAAAAGAAACAACTTTTGCAATGTTACATTGAATAGGCTTGATAAAATGATTTTCAATATGAAAACCCAAATAGTTTGTTGATGTTTTATGAAAAGAACATTTAGTAGGAGCAAGTGTCAAATTATATTTACATAAAACTTTTAAAACTTTTTCAAGTTTATGTACAGTGTCTTCAAAAGAATGTGATCCTATAATAAGATCATCCTGATATGCGAAAATTCCATCTGAGTTAACCTCGTCTAGTAAAAGATCCATAAGAGCCTGAAAAGTTGAGGCAGCGGATTTCAAACCGAAAACCATTCTTTTATATTTAAATGAGCCAAACTGAGAAGTGAAAGTTAATTTATCTTGTAAATCTTTTGGTAAATCTATTTGATGATAAGCCTGTTGTAAATCTAAACTGGTGAAAAATTTATATGTTGATAGATTAGCAATAATTGTCTGAATTTTAGGTAAAGGATATGATGAACCTTGTATGACAGAATTTAACATACGCAAATCAAGGGCTAACCTATACTTCTGTTTGCCAGAAGAGTCAGGCTTTTTCTTTACTAAAATTACAGGACATGCCCATTCAGAACAGTTACGTTCAATTATACCTGCATTCAGTAATTGGTCTATTTGCTCTTTAGCTTCACTTTGAAGAGCCTGAGGAATTGGAAATGGCAATGTTTTTATTGGAAAATCATTAGTAAAGTTCAACACAGGAATAACTCTGTCAGTGTGTCCTAAAGTAGACATATCTTTTGAAAAAGCAGCAAAATTGCTTAGTAATAAACTACTTAATTCACTTTGTTCATTACATTCTAAATGTGCTAAGTCAAAATCAGATGAAGTTAATTGCTGTTTTCTTTTATTAAGCACTTCTGATGAAGGCTGTATTAAATTACACATTTGAAAATTCTCAGAATCATCGGTTAGGTCTCTTTCTTTAACTTCATCAATATCATAAATATTACGAATCTTGGTATTCTTATTTAAATGAATTTTCTGTTCAGATACATTATGAATAAATATAGAAAATTTTTGAGAGCACTTGTTACCATTTTTGTTTTGATTAAAGTGTTCATTTAAATAACAAGCCTCATAAGAAATGTAATTTTCAGCATCATTTGGTGAAAAAAGAAAATATTCAGTGCTAGAATTATTATCACAACAAACCTGAGCATAAATATGCTCATCCGATTCTAAAATGACCTTTTGACAGAGATAAACAGAATTGTCATTTACTTTAATTGAATTAGGACCTTTTTCATTATTATCACCCTAATAGCACCGTGACCAAAATGAGAAGTCACAGTGACATCGCATTTCCGTCACGCGACATCGCGAATGAGTCACAATTGAGTCACCTTGACTGTCTAATGTCCTTCCGCGGCAACGTAACAATGTGACGTCACCGTGACGTCAAATCGGGACTTATTTGCGACATTGTGACTTCAATGCGACGTCAAAGGGACGGATATTCAATAGGACCGTGCCCTAAATGTGAAGTCACCATGACTTCGCATTGAAGTCACAATGTCACAAATAAGTCCCACTTTGACTTCGCGGTGACGTCACCTTGACTGTCTAATGTCCTTCCGCGGCAACGTCTCAAGGGGACGTCACCGTGACGTCAAATCGGGACTTATTTGCGACATTGTGACTTCAATGCGACGTCAAAGGGACGGATATTCAATAGGACCGTGCCCTAAATGTGAAGTCACCATGACTTCGCATTGAAGTCACAATGTCACAAATAAGTCCCACTTTGACTTCGCGGTGACGTCACCTTGACTGTCTAATGTCCTTCCGCGGCAACGTCTCAAGGGGACGTCACCGCGAAGTCAAATCGGGACTTATTTGTGACATTGTGACTTCAATGCGACGTCACAGCGACGGGAATTCAATAGCACCGTGCCCTAAATGTGAAGTCACCAGGACTTCGCATTGAAGGCACAATGTCACAAATAAGTCCCACTTTGACTTCACGGTGACGTCCCCTTGACTGTCTAATGTCCTTCCGCGGCAACGTCTCAAGGGGACGTCACCGTGAAGTCAAATCGGGACTGATTTGTGACATTGTGACTTCAATGCGACGTCACAGCGACGGGAATTCAATAGCACCGTGCCCTAAATGTGAAGTCACCAGGACTTCACATTGAAGTCACAATGTCACAAATAAGTCCCACTTTGACTTCACGGTGACGTCACCTTGACTGTCTAATGTCCTTCCGCGGCAACGTTTCAAGGGGACGTCACCGTGAAGTCAAATCGGGACTTATTTGTAGAATTGGAACTTCATTGTGACGTCGTAGTGACTTTACTTTAATAGCACTGTGAACTAAATGTGAAGTTATCGTGATGTCGCGAATGAGTCAAGGCGACTGTCAAATGTCCTTCCGCGGCAACGTCACATCGTAACGTCACCGTGAATTCAAAATATGACTTAGGGGTGACCATGTGTCTTCAATGCGACGTTACGGTACCGTCACCCAAACAGCAACGTGACTTTAATGGAAAGTTCATTGTGCAGTCATCCTAACGGCATTATTTGTTATTATTCTTAATTTTTTTAAAATCAGAATAGGACATTATAAGTATATATCTAAACAAGTTTCTATTTCTGAAAAAATGTAAATAAAATAAAGTGTTTTAAACGAAAATGTGTAAAATAATAAATGATAATTTTTGGCATGAACAAAATGAATTTGTAGTATAATTGATATTTAATAAAACGAGTAACAAATAATAAATCTGAATACAGTAATAATCAAAGAAGCTACTAAAAAATGTTATATTTCGGTTTTTAAAAAAATCCTATAAAACTGCCTCTTAGGTAAACACAGCCAGAGGGGAATAGAGGCACAGGTTTGACTCCTTGCGTTCGCCCTTCAGCAACAAAATCCCAAACCTGCCCAAGGCAACTAGTTGAATAATCTGTTCACTCTCCAATCTCTGCTAAGGTGTAATTTTCTTAATGGTTTTTAAGCAGTAGTGTATAGAAAAAACACTCAAAATACTGGTATTAAAATATAAAATAAATAAAAATTTTGATAATAAATAATTAAAATTAATGATTTAGTTAAGATTTATTTATTTTTTAATAGAAATTACCATAAACTAACTGCACAAAATTAAGCATCTCAAAAATAAACGTCCTCTTTTAATAACTTTTTCTTGGGACTACACCATTGGTTTTAACAGTTATTTTTAATTTTGTCATAATATTGGCAGTTTTGTAATTTCATCTTTGTTTGGATAACATATCACTAAATATTATATTTTAAAATAGTTATTACATGAAATCAATGGAATTTTTTATATTGGGCTGCTTTGAGAAAGGCTCAAAAGCACTGTTTTAAACCATTAGAGAAGTATTTTTAAAGAAAAATATTCTTATTTATTTGTGTATTGGATTTTTAAAACACACATAAAATCATTAAACATTCTTTATTTGAACTCCTTAATGAAACTCGCAGACTCTACAAATATTTATAAATATAAATTCAATGTATTTTCAATTGTTTCAAGTGCTATGTATATTTAAAATTATTCTCTTATACATTCCAAAATGATCATTTTTATTATTTTCCCAATCTTACTGTCTGCTACCAATTTTTACAGGTTTGAAATCACCGAATAACCTCTATCCTGCAATTTAATGTTTTATATATACATTATACATAATAAATACCCAGACAATCTCTTTTTTATAAAATGTGAATTCAGTACTGCCACAACTTATGAATATAGGAACGTGACTGAAATGACAATTAGAATAATTTCATTCTCAGATTTGTACAAATGGCAAGCATGTTAACACAGATCATCGTAAACCTGGCAGAAAACAAATTAATTCAATTACTAAAATAATTGAGCGAACAAATTCTGTCTTTTTTAGTTTCTTTTGTTGTGCATGGATTCTTTGTTACTACATTACTTAAATTTGCTTTCATATAAATGTTAATTATTAAAGTTTACGTATTATTTCTCTGCCCCCGATAAAAAAAAAAAAACACAAATTTATGAATGCAGAAAGTACAATCAGGTAATGTAAAAACATTTTATTCTTCAACAAATTTACATAACAAAGCAAACACAACAACAAAACAAAGAAAAATATGGCAAATTTACGAATTTCCTACATCATGTTTGATTTCCTGCAAGAGAAGAAAATTATTAGATTATTTAATAAATATATTCAATTCTGCCGTTCTGCCAAGAAACATCTGCTTCAAGAACTGAAATAAAAAACTTAACTTCATCTTAAGGTCAATGACCAAGATTTTACTACGTTTAATTAACGAATTTTAATGTGTACCCAAATTTCTGTTTCATACCTGTATAAAATTACAAGGAAAAACACTAACTTCATTAGGATTACTTAAAAGTGTAACTTTCTTTATACTTAAAAATCTCAAACTATTTTAACTTAAAATAAAACTAAATATGACTTAAAGTAGAACAGAAAAAAGACACTAAAGAGATGTTTGGGGGGGGCGGGATACTCTTCAACCATGACTGTATTAGGAGATATATTATTTTTAAACTTTTTTAAATAGTATGTTTTCCGTAAAAATATTCTAAAATTAGTTATATTGATAAATGTGTGGTGGTTAATTTTTTTTAATTTCTACTAGTATTGTATAAATAAAATGAATATTTTAACGTTTAAATTACATATTTTATACAAAATTATTAATATATACTGAAAAAGATAGTTTTTATAAATTATTTTTTCAATATATTTTTGTTTTAACAATGTGTGAAACATGTTTGCAATTATTGCTCTAAGATAAAAAATATACAAATATTATCTTTTGTTAGATATCCTTTGGATTTTTAGGAGGACCTTTGGATTTTTAGCACTAGATTGCTATTTTGTTCACGCCGCTTTTTTTAGTGACATAATTTGTAGCAACCCGTTTTTGTTGCACTTTTCAATTTCTAATGTTGCATGGAATTTTTTTAAAATAAATGTTGATATTAATCTTCATTCTAAGCCTCTTTTTTATAAAATTGTTAATGTGCATTATTATTATTATTATTATTATTATTATTATTATTATTTTGAATTAACACCCAAATTACTAAAGCTACTGACAGGCCAAGCTTTGGATCAGTCTTGAATTAAGTCTATCAACATGACTGGAAGGTTTTACAATGATGATTAAAAACACATTCCAGTGCATACATAAAATCTATAAGATTA